>JAUUTY010000497.1:0-242777 GCA_030979885.1 Lolium multiflorum
TGTTGTTGGTTTTTTTCCTCAGAAGATGCTACCCTGCTTCATGTAGCTTCCTGCTTTGTTTTTAGACTGTTTCCCTTTCATGGAAGGCCCTATTTTGTTTCCTTAAACTACCACCTTGATAGATACTTATGCTTGTGGTACCAGGTTTTTTTCCCACGACGAGTATTCGATGTCGAATACCCACGTTTTGGGTTTTCTGGTACTGGCCCAGCTCGCTTTTGTCTCCCTACTCCCCTTTCTTCATTATAATTTTGACATATGACCTGTTATTTCCGTTAAATGTAATGGAAAGGGGTGTTAGCCCGGTTGGAAAAAATTGTGCTTCCTCTTCACCCGCCACGCTCTAGTTGTCATACAACCACACCGACAGATTGCATCCATTGATGAGTCCAACACGTGGGACTACATAAAGGCGTCACTCCTCATCGACAAATTATATATAATCCCAATATGTATCTCCCATGTTATGCTTCAACCCTCTTTCTGAACTCGGCAATAAGCAATGGAAATTTTTGCCACAACTGCACAAAACCTTCAGTTAACTCCAGCTTGTTGAAATATTTGCCGGCCACCAAGAAGTCAATTAACTTGGTCTTCAGTTCCAGGCAGTTGTGCATCTCTGCAAAGTTTAATGTAGTGGCAATTGAATCCAGCTAACCTTTTAGAGTCGGGGGAGCCGAGCCCTTAACTCTATCAATAGAAAAATCTTCGTGCGTGGCGTGAGTTGGAATCCTAGAAAAGATCGATTGAGACTCCCCCCCCGGTTCCACGAAGATCTCTACGTACTTGTCTAGTCCAGGACAACTGAGATCTTCCGGTCTGTGTGCGTGGGAGCAGCTGAAACAAAGAAGAATCTAGTCCGCTCTTCATTCAGGCCCGGCCCGACCGTCTGCTGCTAGGTCCGAGAATGGCGCCAGGCGAGGGTGCCGCTATGCCCCGCTGCTCTGCAGCGGCCGGCCTCCAGACTATGCAAAAGAATCGAGGCCGGGGGGTGTCGTCCATCAGGGCCCCCCCCGCCTTACAAATGGGCCGTCCCCCTTAATGAATCGAATGGTCCTTCGACCCTCGTTTGATTCCGACGGCCGGCATAGATGAAATCTCATGAGTGCAGATAAAGCTTCAACCTGTGCAGTGTTTACTTGTCTGCTTCCATAACGCAAAGAGCTGAGGAAATATTTCATTGGTGAAGAGCACGCAGGAAATGCATCGGCGTAGATGAAATTAAGCAAAACCTTGAATATTGTGGGCTCCATGTCATCCAAGGAGATGTTTGAAGACATAGCCTCAGCCCCGAGTCAAGAACTTTGCTTTAAAGATGAAAGAGCGGGGCAGCAAGTGATGCGACGCAGAGATGTACACGTCCGTTGGGAACCCCAAGAGGCAGGTATGATGCGCACAGATGGCAAGTTTTGCCTCGAAAGAAAACCAAGGTTATCGAACCAGCAGGAGCAAGAAGCACGTGAGGGTTGTTGGTGGAGGAATGTAGTGCGGCTAACATCAAGGAAACCGCGCCAACGTGAACCCGTACAACACAATCAAAGTATTTCTGCCTAACGTAACAAAGGAGGTTGTCAATCTCCACCGGCTTGCCGAAAAACAAAGGATTAAGCCGACGAGTGAAGATGGTGCTTGTTTGCAAAGAACAATAAAAGTAGTAGAATGTATTCAGATGTAAAAGAATGGACCTGGGTCCACAGCTCACTAGAGGTGTTCCCTCCAATAAGATAACTAGCATGTTATGAACAAATTACAAGTGAGCAATTGACAAATAAAGATTCAATATATATCAATGATGATTAATATGTGATTTAATCAGGGCATTACGACAAAGAGCATAGACCGCTATCCAGCATGCATCTATGCCTAAATAATCCACCTTCAGGTTATCATCCTAACCCCTTCCGGTATTAAGTTGTAAACAACAGCATTAAGTATGGTGCGTAATGTAGTCAACACAAATATCCTTAGACAAAGCATAAATGTTTTATCCCTAGTAGCAACAACACATCCACAACCTTAGAACTTTCTGTCACTGTCCCAGATTTAATGGAGGCATGAACCCACTATCGAGCATAATTACCCCCTCTTTGGAGTTACAAGTATCAACTTGGCCAGAGCCTCTACTAGCAACGGAGAGCATGCAAGAACATAAACAACACATATATGATAGATTGATAATCAACTTAACATAGTATTCTATTCATCTGATCTCACCAAACACAACATGTAGCATTACAAATAGATGATCTTGATCATGTTAGGCAGCTCACAAGATCTAATACAATGAAAGCACAAGCGGAGAAGACAACCATCTAGCTACTTATGGACCCATAGTCCAAGGATGAACTACTCACGCATCAATCCGGAGGCGGGCATGATGATGTAGAGCCCTCCGGTTCCCCTCTCCGGCAGGGTGCCGGAGGCGATCTCCTGAATCCCCCGAGATGGGATTGGCGGCGGCGCCTCTCAATATTGTTTTCCGGGGACGTGGCTCTCGTGGGGTTTCGCGAATGAGGCTTTGGCAGGCTAAGGGTAGGTCAAGCGACACGAGGCGCCGACACAATGGGGAAGGCTGCCCGGCCCAGCCGCGCCGCCTAGCGTGTCGCCGCTCCTGCCCCACTTCGTTTCTCTTCGGACTTCTGGAAGCTTGCAAAAATAGGACCCCGGCGCTTTGATTTCGTCCAATTCCGAGAATATTTCTTACTAGGATTTCTGAAACCAAAATAGCAGAAAACAGGAACTGGCACTTCGCCATCTTGTTAATAGGTTAGTGCCGGAAATGTAAAATAACTGTAAAGTATGTGTATAAAACACTCAAGTATTGTAATAAAGCATGGAACATAAGAAATTATAGATACGTTTGCGACGTATCAAGCATCCCTTAGTTCCTACTCGTCCTCGAGTAGGTAAACGATAACACAAATAATTTCTGAAGTGACATGCTACCAACATAATCTTGATCAACATTATTGTAAAGCATATGAGATGAATGGAGTGATCTGAACAAAAGATTGCTAACAAAGATAATGACTAAGCAAATGAATCATATAGCAAAACTTTTCATGAATAATACTTTCAAACAAGTATCAATAAGACTTGCATAAGAGTTAACTCATAAGCAATAAATTCATAGTAGAATGCATTGAAGCAACACAAGGGATGATTAAGTTTCAGCAATTGCTTTCAACTTGTAACATGTATATCTCATGGATATTTGTCAACATAGAGTAATATAACAGTGCAATAAGTAAACATGTAAGAATCAATGCACACAGTTAACACAAGTGTTTGCTTCTAAGATAGAAGGGAATGGGTAAACTGACTCAACAATAAAGTAAAAGATTGGCCCTTCGCAGAGGGAAGCATTGATTACTATTTTTGTGCTAGAGCCTTTTGTTTTGAAAACATAGAAACAATTTTGTCAACGGTAGTAATAACTCATATGTGCTATGCATAATACTTCCTACAAGCTGCATGCCTCATGCATAGAATACCAATAGTGCTCGCACCTTGTCCTACTATCTCGGAAAACACGGATTCTCATCGCATACATATGCTTCAACCAAGTGTCACAAAGGGGTACCTCTATGCCGCCTGTACAAAGGAGAAAGCACGCATTGGATTTCTCGCTTTTGATTATTCTCAACTTAGACATCCATACCGGGACAACATAGACAACAGATAATAGACTCCTCTTTTAATGCTTAAGCATTCAACAATAATTAATATTCTCATAAGAGATTGAGGTTGTATGTCCAAACTGAAACTTCCACCATGATACATGGCTTTAGTTAGCGGCCCAATGTTCTTCTCTAATCATATGCATACTCAAACCATTTGATCATGAAATCCACTACTTCAGACAAGACGAACATGCATAGCATCTCACATGATATCCAACAAAGGTAAAGTTGATGGCGTCCCCAGAAAACATGGTTACCGCTCAACAAGCAACTTATAAGAATTAAGACACATAACTACATATTCATAACCACAATAGTTTTTAAGCTATTTGTCCCATGAGCTATATATTGCAAAGATAAAGGAATGAAATTTAAAGGTAGCACTCAAGTAATTTACTTTGGAATGGCAAAAAATACCACATAATAGGTAGATATGGTGGACACAAATGGCATGGAGTTTGGCTCAAGGTGTTTGGATGCACGAGAAGCATTTCCTCTCAGTACAAGGTTTGGGCTAGCAAGGTTGTTTGAAGCAAACACAAGTATGAACAGGTACAGCAAACTCACACAAGAACATATTGCAAGCATTATAAGGCTCTACACTGTCTTCCTTGTTGTTCAAACACTTTACCCGAAAATATCTAGACTTAGAGAGATCAATCATGCAAACCAAATTAAACAAGCTCTACAGTAGTTCTTCATTAATGGATTAAACTACATGATGCAAGAGCTTAAACATGATCTATGAGAGCTCAAACAATTGCCAAATTGCCAAACCATATGCATCATTTTCCAATTCCAACCAAATAGCAATTTAACGAAGCAATAAGCTTTCGCCATGAACATTAAAGTACAATTAAGAACACAAGTGTTCCATATGAAAAGCGGAGCGTAATATCTCCAATATAAGGATGGCGAGATCCAACTTTATTCAAAACAAAACAAAATAAAAACAAACCGACGCTCCAAGTAAAGAACATAAGAATGTGACGGAATAAAAATATAGTTTCACTAGAAGTGACCTGATAATGTTGTCGATGAAGAAGGGGATGCCTTGGGCATCCCCAAGCTTAGATGCTTGAGTCTTCTTAAAATATGCAGGGATGAACCACCGGGGCATCCCCAAGCTTAGACCTTTCGCTCTTCTTGATCATAGTATATCATCCTCTTCTCTTGACCCTTGGAAAACTTCCTTCACACAAACTTCAAGCAAACTCATGAGAGGGTTAGTGCTTAACCACAAATTCACATATTCAGAGGTGACAGAATCATTCTTAACACTTCTGGACATTTCACAAAGCTTCTGAAAGTTAATGGAACAAAAAAACTCATTCAACATAGCAAAAGCGGCAATGCGAAATAAAAGACAGAATCTGTCAAAACAGAACAGTCCGTAAAGATGCTTCTGGACTGGGCACTTAACTTTCTCAAATGGAAAAACTCAAAACTAATAAAAGTTGCGTACATATCTGAGGATCACGCTCGTAAATTTGCAGATTTTTTCGAATTTTTTACAGAGACTTGTGCCGAATTCGTGATAGACAGCAATGCTGTTTCTGCGCAGCGATCCCAAATATAACATCAACTTTAACATAGAAACTTTACTTGGCACAAAAAACATGATAAGGAGAGGTTGCTACAGTAGTAAACAACTTCCAAGACTCAACAAAACAAAAATTGCTGTAGTAAAATAAACACATGGGTTATCTCCCAAGAAGTGCTTTCTTTAACGCCTTTCAGCTAGGCGCATAAAGTGCAAATCAAGTAACATCAAGAGTAGAAGCATCAACATCATAGCTTGTTCTAATAATAGAATCAAAAGGCAACTTCATTCTCTTTCTAGGGAAGTGTTCCATACCTTTCTTGAGAGGAAATTGATATTTAATATTACCTTCCCTCATATCAATAACAGCACCAACGGTTCGAAGAAAAGGTCTTCCCAACACAATAGGACAAGATGCATTGCATTCGATATCCAAGACAACAAAATCAACGGGGACAAGGTTATTGTTAACCGTAATGCTAACATTATCAATCCCCCCAAAGGTTTCTTTTTAACATTATCAGGAAGATTAACATCCAAATAACAATTCTTCAATGGTGGCAAGTCAAGCATATCATAAATCTTTTTAGGCATAACAGAAATACTTGCACCAAGATCACATAAAGCATTACACTCAAAATCATTGAATTTCATCTTAATGATGGGCTCCCAACCATCTTCTAATTTCCTAGGAATAGAAGCTTCAAGTTTTAATTTCTCTTCCCTAGCTTTAATGAGAGCATTTGTAATATGTTTTGTAAAGGCTAAATTTATAGCACTAGCATTGGGACTTCTAGCAAGTTTTTGTAAGAACTTTATAACTTCAGTAATATGACAATCATCAAAGTCTAAACCATTATGTTCTACAGCAATGGAATCATTGTTACCAATATTTTGAAAAATTTCAGCAAACAGCACAAACAGCAGTTTCAGGCAATTTTGTGCGCTTTACACTAGGAGTAGAAACATTGCCAACACCAATTATTCTACCATTAATAGTAGGAGGTGCAGCAACATGTGAAGAATCAACATTACTAGTGGTGGTAATAGTCCATACTTTAGCTACATTATTTTCTTTAGCAAGTTTTTCTTTTTCTTCTCTATCCCACCTAGCATGCAATTCAGCCAACAATCTAATATTATCATTAATTCTAACTTGGATGGCATTTGTTTTAGCAAACCTAGCATCTTCAACTTTCTCAGGCATAACTTTCAATTTTAAAAGATCAACATCAAGAGCAAGACTATCAACCTTAGAAGCAAGAATATCAATTTTACTAAGCTTTTCTTCAACAGTTTTATTGAAAGCAGTTTGTGTACTAATAAATTCTTTAAGCATCACTTCAAGACCAGAGGGTACACTCTTATTATTGTTGTAAGAATTACCATAAGAATTACCATAACCATTACCATTATTAGAAGGATATGGCCTAAAGTTGTTGTTACCATAATTATTCCTATAAGCATTGTTGTTGAAATTATTGTTCTTAATGAAATTCACATCAACATTTTCTTCTTGAGCAACCAATGAAGCTAAAGGAACATTATTAGGATCAATATGAGATCTACCATTTGCAAGCATAGACATAATAGCATCAATCTTATCACCCAAAGAAGAGGTTTCTTCAACAGAATTTACCTTCTTACCTTGAGGAGTTCTTTCAGTGTGCCATTCAGAGTAATTGATCATCATATCATCAAGTAATTTAGTTGCGGCACCCAAAGTGATGGACATAAAAGTACCTCCAGCAGCTGAATCCAATAGGTTCCTCGAGGAAAAATTCAATCCTGCATAAAAGGTTTGGATGATCATCCAAGTAGTCAGTCCATGGGTTGGGCAATTCTTTACCAAAGATTTCATTCTCTCCCATGCTTGAGCAACATGTTCATTATCAAATTGTTTAAAATTCATTATGCTACTTCTCAAATATATAATCTTAGCAGGAGGATAATATTTACTAATAAAAGCATCTTTACACTTAGTCCATGAATCAATACTATTCTTAGGCAAAGATAGGAACCAATCTTTAGCTCTTCCTCTTAATGAGAAAGGAAACAATTTTAGTTTTATAATATCACCATGTATATCCTTATACTTTTGCATTTCACAAAGTTCAACAAAATTATTAAGATGGGCAGCAGCATCATCAGTACTAACACCAGAAAATTGCTCTCTCATAACAAGATTCAGTAAAGCAGGTTTAATTTCATAAAATTCTGCTGCAGTAGCAGGTGGAGCAATAGGAGTACATATAAAATCATTATTATTTGTGCTAGTGAAGTCACACAACTTAGTATTTTCAGGAGTACCCATTATAACAGTAGTAAAAGTAACTAAGCAAATAAAGTAAAGACAAGTAACTAATTTTTTTGTGTTTTTGATATAAAGAGCAAGACAGTAAATAAAGTAAAGCTAGCAACTATTTTTTTGTGTTTTGTTTAAGTGCAGCAAACAAAGTAGTAAATAAAATAAAGCAAGACAAAAACAAAGTAAAGAGATTGGAAGTGGAGACTCCCCTTGCAGCGTGTCTTGATCTCCCCGGCAACGGCGCCAGAAAACAGTTGCTTGATGCGCATAGATGTACACGTCCGTTGGGAACCCCAAGAGGAAGGTATGATGCGCACAGCGGCAAGTTTTCCCTCAGAAAGAAACCAAGGTTATCGAACCAGTAGGAGCCAAGAAGCACGTGAAGGTTGTTGGTGGAGGAATGTAGTGCGGCGCAATACCAGTGAAACCGGCGCCAACGTGGAACCTGCACAACACAATCAAAGTACTTTGCCCCAACGTAACGAGGTTGTCAATCTCACCGGCTTGCTGAAAACAAAGGATTAAGCGTATCGAGTGGAAGATGGTGTTTGTTTGCAAAGAACAGTAAAAGTAGTAGAATGTATTCAGATGTAAAAGAATGGACCGGGGTCCACAGTTCACTAGAGGTGTCTCTCCAATAAGATAACTAGCATGCTGGGTGAACAAATTACAGGTGAGCAATTGACAAATAAAGATCCAATACATATCAACGATGATTACTATGTGATTTAATCAGGGCATTACGACAAAGTACATAGACCGCTATCCAGCATGCATCTATGCCTAAATAATCCACCTTCAGGTTATCATCCGAACCCCTTCCAGTATTAAGTTGCGAACAACAGATAATTGCATTAAGTATGGTGCGTAATGTAATCAACACAAATATCCTTAGAAAAAGCATCAATGTTTTATCCCTAGTAGCAACAACACATCCACAACCTTAGAACTTTCTGTCACTGTCCCAGATTTAATGGAGGCATGAACCCACTATCGAGCATAATTACCCCCTCTTGGAGTTTGATACGCGTAGATGCACACGTCCGTTGGGAACCCCAAGTGGAAGGTATGATGCGTATAGAAGCAAGTTTCCCTCAGTATGAAACCAAGGTTTAATCGAACCAGTAGGAGCCAAGAAGCACGTTGAAGGTTGATGGTCGCGAAATGTGATGCGGCGCAACAACAGGGATTCCGGCGCCAACGTGGAATCTGCACAACAAAACCAAAGTACTTTGCCCCAACGAAACAGTGAGGTTGTCAATCTCACCGGCTTGCTGTAACAAAGGATTAAACGAGTGGAAGATGTTTGCAAAGAAAACAGTAAAACACAATTGCAGTAGATTGTATGCTATGTAAATAATAGGACCGGGTCCACAGTTCACTAGAGGTGTCTCTCCCATAAGATAAAGCATGTTGGGTGAACAAATTACAGTCGGGCAATTGACAAATAGAGAAAGGCATAACAATGCATATACATGATATGATAAATATAGTGAGATTTAATTGGGCATTACGACAAAGTACATAGACCGCCATCCAACTGCATCTATGCCTAAAAAGTCCACCTTCAGGTTATCATCCGAACCCCATTCAGTATTAAGTTGCTAAGCAACAGACAATTGCATTAAGTATGGTGCGTAATGTAATCGACAACTACATCCTTAGACATAGCATCAATGTTTTATCCCTAGTGGCAACACATCCACAACCTTAGAACTTTCTGTCACTGTCCCAGATTCAATGAGGCATGAACCCACTATCGAGCATAAATACTCCTCTTGGAGTTAAGAGTACAAACTTGGCCAGAGCCTCTACTAATAACGGAGAGCATGCAAGATCATAAACAACACATAAACAATAGATTGATAATCACCATAATCATAGTACTCTCTATCCATCGGATCCCGACAAACACAACATATAGTATTACAGATAGATGATCTTGATCATGTTAGGCAGCTCACAAGATCCAACAATGAAGCACAACAAGGAGAAGACGACCATCTAGCTACTGCTATGGACCCATGGTCCAGTGGGTGAACTACTCACTCATCACTCCGGAGGCGACCATGGCGGTGTAGAGTCCTCCGGAGATGAATCCCCTCTCCGGCAGGCCGGAGGCGATCTCCGAATCCCCCGAGATGGGATTGCGGCGGCGGCGTCTGGAAGGTTTTCATCGTGGCTCTCGGTACCGGGGGTTTCGCGACGGAGGCTTTAAGTAGGCGGAAAGTCAACGCGGGGGCCACACGAGGGCCTAGGGGTAGGGCGCGAGGGCTTGGGCCGCGCTTTAGCCCCTGCTGCCTCGTGGCCCCACTTCGTTATCTCTTCGGTCTTCCGAAGCTTCGTGCAAAAATAGGACCCGGGCGAAAGTTTCGCCCAATTCCGAGAATATTTCTTACTAGGATTTCTGAAACCAAAAACAGCAGAAAAACAATCGGCTCTTCGGCATCTTGTTAATAGGTTAGTTCCGAAATGCATAAATATGACATATAATGTGCATAAAACATGTAGGTATCATCAATAAAGTAGCATGGAACATAAGAAATTATCGATACGTTGGAGACGTATCAGCATCCCCAAGCTTAGTTCTGCTCCCGAGCAGGTAAAACGATAACAAAGATAATTTCTGAAGTGACATGCCATCATAATCTTGATCATACTATTTGTAAACATATGTAATGAATGCAGCGATCAAAACAAAGGTAATGACATGAGTAAACAACTGAATCATATAGCAAAGACTTTTCATGAATAGTACTTCAAGACAAGCATCAATAAGTCTTGCATAAGAGTTAACTCATAAAGCAATAAATCGAAGTAAAGGCGTTGAAGCAACACAAAGGAAGATTAAGTTTCAGCGGTTGCTTTCAACTTATAACATGTATATCTCATGGATATTGTCAACATAAAGTAATATAACAAGTGCAATATGCAAGTATGTAGGAATCAATGCACAGTTCACACAAGTGTTTGCTTCTTAAGGTGGAAGGAGATAGGTAAACTGACTCAACAATAAAAGTAAAAGAATGGTCCTTCAAAGAGGAAAGCATCGATTGCTGTATTTGTGCTAGAGCTTTTATTTTGAAAACATGAAACAATTTTGTCAACGGTAGTAATAAAGCATATGAGTTATGTAAATTATATCTTACAAGTTGCAAGCCTCATGCATAGTATACTAATAGTGTCCGCACCTCGTCCTACTTAGCTTGGACTACCGGATCTTTGCATGCCATGTTTCAACCAAGTGTCACAAAGGGGTACCTCCATGCCGCCTGTACAAAGGTCTAAGGAGAATGCTCGCATTTTGGATTTCTCGCTTTTGATTATTCTCAACTTAGACATCCATACCGGGACAACATGGACAACAGGTAATGGACTCCTCTTAAATGCATAAGCATGTAGCAATGATTATTATTCTCATATGAGATTGAGGATATATGTCCAAAACTGAAACTTCCACCATGATTCATGGCTTTAGTTAGCGGCCCAATGTTCTTCTCTAACAATTTTGCATGCTCCAACCACTAAAATGATAGATCCTTCAGACAAGACGGACATGCATAGCAACTCACATGATATTCAACAATAGTTGATGGCGTTCCCCAGAAGCATGGTTATCGCACAACAAGCAACTTAATAAAATATAAAGTGCATAAGTACATATTCAATACTACGATAGTTTTTAAGGCTATTTTGTCCCATGAGCTATATATTGCAAAGGTGAATGATGGAATTTTAAAGGTAGCACTCAAGCAATTTACTTTGGAATGGCGAGAAATACCATGTAGTAGGTAGGTATGGTGGACACAAATGGCATAGTAGTTGGCTCAAGGATTTTGGATGCATGAGAAGTATTCCTCTCGATACAAGGTTTAGGCTAGCAAGGTTATTTGAAGCAAACTCAAGGATGAACAAGTGCAGCAAAACTCACATAAAAGACATATTGTAAACATTATAAGACTCTACACCGTCTTCCTTGTTGTTCAAAACTCAATACTAGATATTATCTAGACCTTAGAGAAACCAAATATGCAAATCAAATTTTAGCAAGCTCTATGTATTTCTTCATTAATGGGTGCAAAGCATATGATGCAAGAGCTTAAACATGAGCACAACAATTGCCAAGTATCACATTATCCAAGACATTTTAGAATTACTACATGTAGCATTTTCCAATTCCAACCATATAACAATTTAACGAAGAAGAAACTTCGCCATGAACATTATGAGTAAAGCCTAAGGACACATGTGTCCATATGCAACAGCGGAGCGTGTCTCTCTCCCACAAAGTGAATGCTAGGATCCATTTTATTCAAACAAAAACAAAAACGAAAACAAACCGACGCTCCAAGTAAAGAACACAAGATGTGACTGAATAAAAATATAGTTTCAGGGGAGGAACCTGATGATGTTGTCGATGAAGAAGGGGATGCCTTGGGCATCCCCAAGCTTAGACGCTTGAGTCTTCTTAGAATATGCAGGGGTGAACCACGGGGCATCCCCAAGCTTAGAGCTTTCACTCCTCTTGATCATAGTATATCATTCTCCTCTTGACCCTTGAAAACTTCCTTCACACCAAACTTCAAGCAAACTCATTAGAGGGTTAGTGCACAATTAATAATTCACACATTTAGAGGTGACACAATCATTATTTTCACTTCTGGACATTGCATAATGCTACTGGACATTAATGGATCGAAGAAATAAATCCAACATAGCAAAAGAGGCAATGCGAAATAAAAGGCAGAATCTGTCAAAAACAGAACAGTCCGTAAAGACGAATTTAAAGCTGGCACCAGACTTGCTCAAATGGAAAACCTCAAAACTAATGAAAGTTGCGTACATATCTGAGGATCACGCTCGTAAATTGGCAGATTTTTTCGAATTTTCTACAGAGAACTGTGCCCAGATTCGTGACAGACAGCAATGCTGTTTCTGCGCAGCGATCCCAAATATAACATCAACTTTGACATAGAAACTTTACTTGGCACAAAAACATGATAAGGAGAGGTTGCTACAGTAGTAAACAACTTCCAAGACTCAACAAAACAAAAAAAAATTGCTGTAGGTAAAAACATGGGTTGTCTCCCATAAGCGCTTTTCTTTAACGCCTTTCAGCTAGGCGCAGAAAGTGCAAATCAAGTAACATCGAGAGTAGAAGCATCAACATTATTATTTTTCATGCAAACACAACTTGTTGCAGAGGGTACTTTAGGTGCTCCATTATCTAAATTTTCTATGGTGGTGCTAGGGGTTTTAGCAATTTTAGGCCTATAGTAATTCTTTTGTTTAGGCACTTTAGAAGCATACATGAATTTTTGCTCTTTACCCACATAAGCTTTCTCATTATACTTGAGAGAAGAAAAGGTTGAACCCAAGGTTCCCATAGCTTTTTCAAGTTCATCAATCCTATTGGTTTGATTATCATGGATAACTTCCTAGGACACTAATTCTTTCATCAATTCCTCCTAGGGATTTATCAAGTTCATCAGTTTTATCCAATAACATTTCCATTTTAGTTTCAATACTTGGAAATTTTTCTCTATGGTTTCCAATTTTTTCATAACATCCTCAAGAGAGATTTCAATTTTAACTTCATTAACAGGTGGTATTCCAACTAGACTCTCAATGATGCAACTAGCTTCTAAAGCGGGAGTACCTAGGAAATTACCTCCCGAAAGAGTATCAAGAACATATCTATTCCAACTAGATAAACCAACATAAAAGTTCCTAAGAAGGATAGTGGTGGAGTGTTTCTTAATGCACCTTTGATGAGCATTACTAATTCTATACCAAGCATCTTTAAAACTTTCTCCACCTTGTTGCTTAAAAGAACGAACTTCAACTTCAGGATTACTCATTTTAGTAGTAGTAAAACAAACTAGATAAAGTAAATGCAAGTAATTAATTTTTTTGTGTTTTTGATATGGAGAGCAAGACAGTAAATAAAGTAAAACTAGCAACTAATTTTTTTGTATTTTGATTTAGTGCAGCAAACAAAGTAGTAAATAAAATAAAGCAAGACAAAAACAAAGTGAAGAGATTGAGAAGTGGAGACTCCCCTTGCAGCGTGTCTTGATCTCCCCGGCAACGGCGCCAGAAATTTAGCTTGATACGCGTAGATGCACACGTCCGTTGGGAACCCCAAGTGGAAGGTATGATGCGTATAGAAGCAAGTTTCCCTCAGTATGAAACCAAGGTTTAATCGAACCAGTAGGAGCCAAGAAGCACGTTGAAGGTTGATGGTCGCGAAATGTGATGCGGCGCAACAACAGGGATTCCGGCGCCAACGTGGAATCGCACAACAAAACCAAAGTACTTTGCCCCAACGAAACAGTGAGGTTGTCAATCTCACCGGCTTGCTGTAACAAAGGATTAAACGTATCGAGTGGAAGATGTTTGCAAAGAAAAGTAAAACACAATTGCAGTAGATTGTATGCTATGTAAAGAATAGGACCGGGGTCCACAGTTCACTAGAGGTGTCTCTCCCATAAGATAAAGCATGTTGGGTGAACAAATTACGGTCGGGCAATTGAGAAATAGAGAAAGGCATAACAATGCATATACATGATATGATAAATATAGTGAGATTTAATTGGGCATTACGACAAAGTACATAGACCGCCATCCAACCGCATCTATGCCTAAAAAGTCCACCTTCAGAGTTATCATCCGAACCCCATTCAGTATTAAGTTGCTAAGCAACAGACTGCATTAAGTATGGTGCGTAATGTAATCCACAACTACATCCTTAGACATAGCATCAATGTTTTATCCCTAGTGGCAACAGCACATCCACAACCTTAGAACTTTCTGTCACTGTCCCAGATTCAATGGAGGCATGAACCCACTATCGAGCATAAATACTCCCTCTTGGAGTTAAGAGTACAAACTTGGCCAGAGCCTCTACTAATAACGGAGAGCATGCAAGATCAAACAACACATAAACAATAGATTGATAATCACCATAATCATAGTACTCTCTATCCATCGGATCCCGACAAACACAACATATAGTATTACAAATAGATGATCTTGATCATGTTAGGCAGCTCACAAGATCCAACAATGAAGCACAACAAGGAGAAGACGACCATCTAGCTACTGCTATGGACCCATGGTCCAGGGGAACTACTCACTCATCACTCCGGAGGCGACCATGGCGGTGTAGAGTCCTCCGGGAGATGAATCCCCTCTCCGGCAGGTGCCGGAGGCGATCTCCTGAATCCCCGAGATGGGATTCGGCGGCGGCGTCTCGGAAGGTTTTCCGTATCGTGGCTCTCGGACTGGGGTTTCGCGACGGAGGCTTTAAGTAGGCGGAAGGTCAACGCGGGGGCCACACGAGGGGCCTAGGGGTAGGTCGGCGCGCCAGGGCTTGGGCCGCGCCGCCCTAGCCCCTGGCTGCCTCGTGGCCCCACTTCGTTATCTCTTCGGTCTTCTGATTCGTGCAAAAATAGGACCCCGGGCGAAAGTTTCGTCCAATTCCGAGAATATTTCTTACTAGGATTTCTGAAACCAAAAACAGCAGAAAACAACAACTGGCTCTTCGGCATCTTGTTAATAGGTTAGTTCCGTAAAATGCATAAATATGACATATAATGTGCATAAAACATGTAGGTATCATCAATAAAGCATGGAACATAAGAAATTATCGATACGTTGGAGACTCTTGAGTTACAAGTATCAACTTGGCCAGAGCCTCTACTAGCAACGGAGAGCATGCAAGAACATAAACAACACATATATGATAGATTGATAATCAAATTAACATAGTATTCTCTATTCATCGGATCTCACCAAACACAACATGTAGCATTACAAATAGATGATCTTGATCATGTTAGGCAGCTCACAAGATCTAATACAATGAAAGCACAAGCGGAGAAGACAACCATCTAGCTACTGCTATGGACCCATAGTCCAAGGATGAACTACTCACGCATCAATCCGGAGGCGGGCATGATGATGTAGAGCCCCTCCGGTGATGATTCCCCTCTCCGGCAGGTGCCGGAGGCGATCTCCTGAATCCCCCGAGATGGGATTGGCGGCGGCGGCCTCTCGAATGTTTTCCGTATCGTGGCTCTCGCGGGGGTTCACGACGGAGGCTTTAAGTAGGCGGAAGGGTAGGTCAAGGGCGACACGAGGCGCCGACACAACAGGCGGCGCGGCCCGGCCCGGCCGCGCCGCCTAGCATGTCGTCGCCTCGTGGCCCCACTTCGTTTCCTCTTCGGACTTCTGGAAGCTTCGTGCAAAAATAGGACCCCGGGCGTTGATTTCGTCCAATTCCGAGAATATTTCCTTACTAGGATTTCTGAAACCAAAAACAGCAGAAAACAGCAACTGGCACTTCGGCATCTTGTTAATAGGTTAGTGCCGGAAAATGTAAAATAACGCTGTAAAGTATGTATAAAACACTCAAGTATTGTAATAAAAGTAGCATGGAACATAAGAAATTATAGATACGTTTGCGACGTATCAGCAAGCACTGCCCAATGGGCATCGAATGTCTAGCCATTGGTAGTTTACTGAGATCCAGGTGCGCACCGTGCTCCGAAGACCCCGCCGAGGCGCAGGGCCTGATGACGCTGCTTAACCACACCTATAGTACCGTCTCCGTGGCCAGCAACCGGTTCGTGGAGTTGGTTGTCAGAGACCGATAACATCAACACCATCATCATCGACCTCGTCAAAGACGCGCTGGTGCCGAAGCTTGTGCCAACTCCGGCGCTAAAGGAGGAGACCTACAATAATCTTCGCCTCCTCCGATGACGATGGCGGTGATGGCGCAGAGAGCAGGAACCACCCTGGATTCTACTAGTTATGTTTATGTATGTTTGAGTTTGAATTTCATGAAGTTTTAAAAATTTAAAGTTTTGGGTCTGGATGTTTGGGGTCGCCAGTGTGGAACGGTCATCCCTATTCTTATGGAGGTGTTGCCGGCCATCTGCCGGCGCCTGCGTCGCTAGTGAAGAGTCTTTAAGCACTCATCATCCAAAGATTGGCTTCGCCTTTTCCATTAAGTATTGTTCCCAAGGACATTTATCTTTTACTATTTTTATCCTAGAAATGAAATACAAAATTAAAACCTGTGATAATTTCAAAGTATAATGCTAAGCAAAAGTTACATTTGATTCCAAGGATGAATTGAGTGGCTATTTCTTCACCATCCATATTTAATTCAGATTCATCATGCCATGCATATTAAAATCTAGACAGAAGATATTCTAGCTCTCTTGCACTTGATTTAAGAGACAGAACAAATGAGAATTAGAAGAATCACTGATAAACTTGATTTTTGGGACAAACAATGTTGGTACACCTGATTGCATTCTAATATCTTACAGTCAGAAAAAATATTACAAGCAACAGAGTTGATTTTACAACAATTGTGGATGTATTTCGTTGTGTTATGTCCCAACCCTATCTCTCAGGCATCAGTAATCGATGGAATTTTTTGCATCAACACTACAAAGACATAAGTGAATACTGCCTTCTTGAAATATTTGTCCACGGCAAAGAAGTCTAAGCACTTGCTCTTCAACTCTGGACAATTGTAAGTGTCAGTGCAAGCTAGCATTGTTGCAACTGTATCTACCGTCAGACTATCCAATAGCTTCTGGGCACCCATAACCTTGAGCCTGCCTAGTGCATATCGGTCAGCCGCAACAAGTAGATCCTGAAATATCACAAGATGAGAGTCCCCAAGCTCGCCTTCTTCAGGCAACACGTTAGTGAACATAAACCGAAGCATAATTTTGAACTTGTCAGGCGCCATTTCATGGAGCGTGATGGACTGCATTGCGGCTCCCGTCATGCATGGAGCCGAAGAGCTCCGCCCTGAAGACCGATGAGCGGGTAGCAAGCACCCACCGATGAGCGTGGAATGTCTCTCCGTCGATGATAAATGGCACGTCCGTCCCGTCGGTATGGTCTAGTAGGCGGCCAAGATGGGTCCCGATGTCTGAAGGCAGTAACCATGATGGTGCATACAAATGTGATGTTTCCCTCGGTCACAAGTCTTTCCAACGTAGGTCTCTATACGAAACTGATGCCATCCCATGCTAGTATCATCGTTATTGTTGAAGGATCCAACTATCCTTTCAGTTTCAGTCACCGTGCATGTATGTCGTCACGACCCATAAGGACGACCTCGAAGCTGGCCGTGGTGTTTCTTGATTTGCTCCTTTGTCTAGGAAGATAGAAACATATATAGTTGCCCTGATTGGCATTATCAAACCCACGCGGGTAGCACTCAATGAACCTGAGGTGTCCCCCAGCGGAGATAATGTCCAAGTGGACGGCCTTGCCGACGGTAATTGCTTGGTTTGCTCATAGTCTACTATGAACTCGATGATAAGAACCCACAATGGTGGTCCGCGCCTTCGGCTCGGCCATCTTAGCCCGCTTGTTCACTGAACAATTTCAACAGCAAACTTTTTACCACCAAATGTACACCAGTTGAAAGACCAGCGATTTTTTTTAAATGAAGACTAGTGAATTATAAGAACCAAATAGGAGGAAAGCACTCACTGGTTTTCTAACCGCTAGAAGTGCCGGCGGTTGGGCTGCAGGAGTGCCGGTGGAGGCAATCGTTGCTAATGAGCCGCCGGCCGCTCCTGCTCTCCCCTTCCGTGTCGTTGCCGACTCATGCAACTCTTTTTTTTAGGACACGACTACGTTTAGGGCGCCTTATGGATAGAAAAAGTGTAAGGCATTCTTCTCCGATGCATGCATAAAGGAAAGACAAAATTGGTGACATCCTCCGTATTAAATGCAAAAATCCAAATATTCAATTTCGTAGCTCAAATTGTTTATCCGATTTAAGATCCATTTTCACTGGTGGACTAGTCGTGACGAGATCTTGGAAACTAGATCACATGTTGATATGTTTCGATAAAAAAAATTCGGGCCTAAAAGTTACCCCGTATAACACATAAGTTACCCAAAAAGTAACTCATAAGTTACCCACCCTGTAACACATAAGTTACCCATCATATAAAATGTTTGAGTAAAGAAGTTTTAACATACATGAAGAAAAATACAAAACATGTTGACCGTCATCTGCATTAAATGTGAAATCTAAAAATTCAATATGTTTTATAGGTCAAAATGTTTATCCCATTTAGGATCTGTTTTCACCGTTGGACTAGTCGCAACGAGATCTTCGAAACTAGATCCCATGTTGATATGTTTTGACTACTTTTTTGAATCCAAAAGTTATCCACCTTGTAACACATAAGTTCCCAACATATATATGAAAAGGGTTGCGCAAGTCATATAACTATGTTACACACCCCTGACACACGAGTAATCCATGCGGTACCACGTAAGATCCATTATCACCCTTGGGCTACTTGCGTCGAGATTTTCAAAACTACATTCAATGTTGCTATGTTTCGTTGACTTTTTAGCCACACAAAATTTAGCCACATGTAGCACGTGAGTTAACTAGGTTATCATACGTAAGTTACACTTATTTCGGCTTGAAACTATATCTCACTTTGAGTTCTTCTTTTCAAAAAAATTATCGTAAAAGTTATGACCTAGTTTCATAAGTGCATTACCACTTTAGAATGATAAATTGATCGTAGAAAAATGGGTTGCTATACACTATAGCAAATGGGTAACCCCATAAATATTAGCACGATAACTATATCAATTTTATGGTGACAAACTACACCCAAAAACATATAAGTAACTCAACAAGTAATGCGTGGATAACTATTAGCTAGAGGACATTGTAGCTAAATCAATTTCGTTGATTCTTAAATGCACTAGTTATCCAATAGTTAATACAATAGCTACCCATCATTTAATATTAAAGTCACCCACCTGTTAGTTCTGAACTTACCCATCATATCGTGTATTGTTTTTCCACTAGTTAATATTGCAGTTACCCCACCAAAAATACTGTTGAAGTCACACATGCTTGAATGTACTAGTTACTAACTAGTTAACATTGTCATTACCTGCCAGCTTACACTGGAGTTATCCATGCATGTTCAGTTAAGTTACCCACTAGTTAGCTCTGAAATTACCCATGCGTGTTTGATTAAGTTATTCACTAGTTAGCACTGAAGTAACATATATGTATTCAATTAAATTACCCACTAGTTAGCACCAAGTTACACCATGCGTGTCCTATTAAATTTACCATTAAAAAGTGCAATGGTCGATGTTTAAATCACTTGCAGATGATGTGTCTAACAAAGTAACAACTAGCGCTAAAAGCCTTGAGAATTTGCTAGAAAATAATGACCATGCAACAACAACAACCGATGCACCAATTTAAGAGCCAACTGTAGACACAGTTGGTTTGTATGAGGATGGTTTGAATGATATTATAGATGTTAAAAATCTTCACATAGAAGCATGTAGTTGATCAACTACGAACTTGGCCCAATTGTAAGTCGTGAACATTGACAATGTTAGCCTATGAAATAAGTAAATAAATTAATAAACACAAAAAATACCTAGCTAAAACCTCATAGTTACCCTATAACACATATTACATGAGTTACCCACCAATATGCATAAAAGTGACCCACGTGAAAGCATAGAAGTTACCCACATAAAAGAAAAGGAGTTACCCACATAAAAGTTACCCCACTAAAAAAGGAATTCACGAAGAAAATGAGTGGGAGAGCTCACCGTGAGAGGATAGCAAATTCAGGAATGTACTCCCAATCAACCCAGCCCACCATCAGTCTGCCCCTTCACCGCACGAGCACCTCCACATGTAGGGATGGATCCAGGAATTATGTACAAGGGGGGCAACTGAGAATTTTCTTACATAGAGGGGGCCATATGGGTAAATTTGGAGGATTTCCACATTTTTACATAATCTATAGGGGTGTTTTAATAGAATTTCCATTGTTAGGGGGTGGGCCATGGCCCTGGCTAGCATCCCTAGCTCCATCCTTGTTCACAAGGTCAACCTTTCCCAGCTCCCGTTATCCAGCACACCAGTAGACACAACAACACAACCCCACGCCACGACACCCCCATTCACCGATCTGCCGACCAAGCCCCCATCACCGAGCTTCCACCTAGTCGCATATGTGATGCAGTGTGTCGTATCCCTAGAATCCCACTGTCGCGCATGTCGTATCCCTTGACGGTGTTCTGTGGTGCAGTGGGGCACCGCACCGGACGCTCGACGGCGTGCAGTTGTGTAGTGGGGTATCGCGCCGACCGCCTCCCTCGAGTCCTCAGCGATGTGCACTGGTGCACGCTGCATTGGCTATGTTGCCTTGACTTTCTCCTTACCCATCTTCCCATCGCCTTGTATAGCTCCGCTTCCACATCGGAAACTTATTCTCTCAGATCTCCACCGCACATTCATTTTCCACGGCCCACGAGAATCCACCTAGATTGGCCGATTTCAGGGCGCTCTCAGAATAGAAAACCGAAATGATTTTTTTTTGCTCCGTTTGAGGATGGCTAAACACAACTGATCAGTAACCTAGCACACAGCACGAACAGACGTCTTGCTAGCTACCCGTGTACCTGTCACCCAAGCAGGTTTGACTATCTTATGCATTTTTTACGGTGAAATACATGGTAGAGGAGCAGACCGATACTAGTCGTTCTACTAGGCTAGTCATCATCGTCAAGATTGGTCCAACGCCATTTTCTCCATTGCTAAAATTGTTATTTGGCAGAGGTGCACGCATGAGGTTCCATAGGAGGAGAGTTTTCTTCTAAAGCTGTTGTTCATGGCCTTGCCGATCTGGCCGCCGCTGTAGAACCTGGTGATTGGAATATTTTCAAGATAGAAACAGAGATTGGAAGACGGGAGGAAGTAGAAGGTGAGGGGTGTGCAGGCTGCCCAGGGATGCACGCTGAGGAGCAGCACCGAACTCTCCTTGGCCCTCAGTTCCACCACCATGTTCTGGTCCAGGGGAGCCACACATCAGGGAGGGAGCTCGGCCAGCCGCTGTATAAATTAGGCGGTGAGGTGGAGGTGCGGCCAGATTACGGCGGTGCTACAGTGCTGGAGGGGATCACCAAGAAAGGACATGGTCAACGATGGAGGAAGTCAGAGCTGGACGACGCGGGGAGATTGCCTAGTGGATGCGCGGCTCTTCGGGATTGCGCTAACACCTTCAGGAAGTCGCCGTGGAGCTCTGTCGACAAGCGAGGGACCGGATGACACGAACGCTGTCCACTGGAGTTGTTGCCGATGTGTAGTTGTAGAAGTTGTCTGGATGTCGTTGTCGAGGTAGCCGAACGTGATGTAGCCGTGGTCGTGGTCGATGATGTAGTCGTCGTACGTGGTGTAGCAGCATTTGCCGGAGGCGCAAAAAAATTGTGCGGGTTTGTTTACTTCCTTTTTTCTGGATAGTGTTGCTGTCATGGCTGACGTTTTGCACGTTGAAAGGTAACATCGGGGCGTTTTGCAGATGTTAGAGGACGCGGTCATAAGTGAGACACAAGTTTTGGCAGGAATGGGGGAAGCCCACCATGCACACAACGGTTTTTCTAGAACTGTATGTGCGGTTGTAGGGGCATCACAATTGTGACGCCGGGTTTGTCAATGCGGACTTAGCTGTCGGACGTCGTCAATGCCATCGTCGGTGTAGAGGGAGTCGTAGTTGTATCATGTATGTCCATCATGTGGACGATGTTGTGTGGCGGCGGCGATGTGTTGACGAACATGTCGATGAACACCACGTTGATGTAGACCTTGACGATGATGTTTCGGTGATGTCGGTGCAGCAGGCATGTCGATGGTGGTGTCGCTTGGAGGCGTCCCTCGTGGCGACGATGATGTTGATGCCACGTTGTCGATTCTTATTCCACACCAGCCTGTATGTGGTTGATGTCGCTTCTTGTGGATGTGCTCGACAAATATCTTGAAGTCGTCGTACAACTCGATGTCGTGGTTCGGCTCTGTGTAGCGGTGCATATGGATGGACCGTGCAGGACACACGTTGTTGATTATGAAAGGAAACACGATCATGTGTACTTGTCCTCGACGTGTAGGACCACTCGTGCCCTTTGTTGGAGCGAAGGTTGCGGACGGGTGAGTTCTTATCACGTCTAGCCGCCTGCGCGTGACGTCACCGCCGGCTTGGAGCAGACGCAGTCGCCCTGATTGCTGCCACGGAGAACGGAGCTCCGGACTGCAGTGTGCCGTCAGATCAGTGGATGGTGAAGTCCAGCGCGTGCGCCAATGATTCTGGCCAGGGTCCTTCCATGCCATGCACCGTCGGGCACCGATTTTGCGCTTGATTTTCGACGGATGAGATCGCCCGATTAAGGGTTTTATTTTATAGCTAATTGAATCGAATCTAGGAACTAAGAATTTTTGAAATTGATCTAAGATCTAATCTAAAGAACCGATCCGATCTTTAATCGAGATCGGGTGCCGCGCCCCCGAGGAGATTAATCTCCCCGAGGGCGGCGCGATGCGGAAGCGGTGTGAGAACCTAGGATCGGCGTCGTGAGACTAACCTCTCTAATACCAAATAGAAAGTTGTAGAACCTTAATACTTGTTTGTCTATTGTAGTAACCCTCGTGGGGTATATATAGAAGTACACGAAACGGGTAGACTTTTAATAAAAGAATATCTAGAGTCCTAATCTATCACTACATAGTATACATACTCTAACGGAAATAATGGACATTTTATCCATAGGCCTAAGTTGTATTTTAGAATTTGATTTAATCTCAAAGAACACATAAATTTAAGCCCATATTGCTGGAAGCTCACAAGGAAGTGGCAATAGAAGTGGGAGCTAAGTTTAGTTCCACATGAAAAGTTGGGAGAAAGTTAGATCATCTTTTAAGGTGGGTTGTTCCACCACTAGTAAGTGATTGAGAAAAGAAGTGGTACACGTCATGCTCCTACTCCTCCTCTATCATCTCGTCTCGACTCGCTCGTGTTGAGTGGATTGAGCCTCGAGCCGAGTCTTCTTTTTGCTATGCAGGAAAACAAGTTTTTTACGGACGCATCACAACTACTCGGCTCGGGTCGCTCCCGGACCGTGGGCTAAAACTGACTCGAACGTGCCAACGCGGATCACATTGTTAGGGTTTCCTAAGCATATACTCTTGTATGGTTACAGCCGAAACATATCTGATACACGAGTTAGGTTTTTGCCACCTCTCTATGCTTGCGCCGCCACCGTAGGCTACTCCATTCCGCCCGTTGGCGTGCACCAGCGAACGGGAGAGCATGCCTCTAGAACCACTCGCCTTTGCAATTCAGTATGTGAGATGGTGAATTAGGTATTTTGGAAGCACTCTACTCTACCGCTCAAGCTCTTCATCACGGGTCGTCTACCAGACAAGTCAGGCGATGCCGCGAACCCCAACGTATACATCGATTTTTGCTTCGACCTGTGTTCGCCAACGTTGTCGTTAACAATGTCACCGCTGCATCGACAGCTATGGAGATCTTGCAAACAAACCAGAACTTGCTTTGGAGGCGGCGCAATGTCATGAAGATCTTGCAAATAAACTATATTAATGATGTCAACTATCGTTTGATGAGACTAGAACGGATGATATTCCTCAAGTCTCTCAAGCGGAGAATAATTTTCTCACTTCTCCTTACACTGAGGAGAAAGTAAGAAAAGTTGTTTTCCAAATGGAGCATAATAAATCCCCTGGTCCTGATGGCTTTCCAGCTAAATTTTATCAGAATTTCTGGGATGTCATCAGGTTTGACCTATTGGCTCTCTTCGCGGATCTTCATGCTGGATAGTTGGAGCTGTTTATACTCAACTTTGGGGAAACTATTTTATTGCCGAAGGTTTATGAAGCAGAAAGGATCCAACAATACCGTCCTATTTGTCTTCTTAACGTCAGCTTTAAAATATTCACTAAGGTGGCCACGATCCAGCTCAACACGGTGGTTAATCATGTGATTAGGCTTTCACAAACTGCTTTTACGCAAGGACGGAACATCCTCGATGGGGTTGTAGTCCTCCATGAAACTGTTCATGAATTGCATAGAAAGAAGTTCAATGGTGTGATTTTGAAGATTGACTTTGAAAAAGCCTACGATAAGGTTAAGTGGTCTTTCTTGCAACAAACTCTCAGAATGAAAGGTTTCTCTGATGAGTGGTGTGCGTTGATCAATAGTTTCGTCTCGGGAGGGAGTGTTGCCATTAAATTCAATGATGACGTGTGGTGACCCTGCATACCACTGCATGTTGTAGTATGCCAGTCGTTGATATAACATTCACGAAGTACCTTTCCACAAATATTACATCCCTCAGAGTAGTACAACAGAACATAGCAGGTCCATAACTCATTCATTTATTATTACAAGCCATATGTACATATCATCTCGGAGCTCCTCCTGGGTCCTAAGAGGGATACTCCTGGGTTCGAGGCGAACCCAACTTAACTTATAATACAGGAGTCTTACTAAGTTATACATTTATTCCAGCGAGCAGTTAATTACTAGAAGTTCGGACTGCTCGGGTACTACTACTTCTACTAATAGGTCTAAGATCGTTCTTCTCCGGAACCCTCCCCGGTTCCGTAGACTATCAGGTAGTCTACACCTTCAACACCTCTAGAGAGGTCTGGTTCTTCGTAGCCGATGATGTCGGCTCCTTCAGGGTTGTCGTTGTCCTCCTCCAGATGGTTCAGACACTTAAGCAGGATTTAAGAGTGGTATGAGTACGAGCGTACTCAACAAGTTCATATTAGGAAAGAGGTGTTTAATGCACTAACTACGGTACAGACCAGAAAGTCTGATATCATGCAGGTTTTGATAATCATTTCTTCAAAAGGTTGCTTTTATTCAGAAGAACAATGTCCAGCCTTCACCGGTTGACTAGAACTTCATGGAGTTCCTTTCCGGCAGCGTTCAGTTCCAAATCCCGGAACAAGGAGTGACTGCAGTTGTTACACTCTGCAGAGGTGTGTTACTTTACCCATAAGAGATCTTAACCTTGGTGCCAACCGGGCAGCTTCCACACTTCCTTTGGTGTGAGGCCCGGTATAAGGTCCTAGTCAATCATGTTCCTCCGCTACCTCGAACACTGATACGCGTAGATGCACACGTCCGTTGGGAACCCCAAGTGGAAGGTATGATGCGTATAGAAGCAAGTTTCCCTCAGTATGAAACCAAGGTTTAATCGAACCAGTAGGAGCCAAGAAGCACGTTGAAGGTTGATGGTCGCGAAATGTGATGCGGCGCAACAAGGGATTCCCGCCAACGTGGAATCTGCACAACAAAACCAAAGTACTTTGCCCCAACGAAACAGAGAGGTTGTCAATCTCACCGGCTTGCTGTAACAAAGGATTAAACGTATCGAGTGGAAGATGTTTGCAAAGAAAACAGTAAAACACAATTGCAGTAGATTGTATGCTATGTAAAGAATAGGACCGGGGTCCACAGTTCACTAGAGGTGTCTCTCCCATAAGATAAAGCATGTTGGGTAAACAAATTACAGGGCAATTGACAAATAGAGAAAGGCATAACAATGCATATACATGATATGATAAATATAGTGAGATTTAATTGGGCATTACGACAAAGTACATAGACCGCCATCCAACTGCATCTATGCCTAAAAAGTCCACCTTCAGGTTATCATCCGAACCATTCAGTATTAAGTTGCTAAGCAACAGACAATTGCATTAAGTATGGTGCGTAATGTAATCAACAACTACATCCTTAGACATAGCATCAATGTTTTATCCCTAGTGGCAACAACACATCCACAACCTTAGAACTTTCTGTCACTGTCCCAGATTCAATGGAGGCATGAACCCACTATCGAGCATAAATACTCCCTCTTGGAGTTAAGAGTACAAACTTGGCCAGAGCCTCTACTAATAACGGAGAGCATGCAAGATCATAAACAACACATAAACAATAGATTGATAATCACCATAATCATAGTACTCTCTATCCATCGGATCCCGACAAACACAACATATAGTATTACAGATAGATGATCTTGATCATGTTAGGCAGCTCACAAGATCCAACAATGAAGCACAACAAGGAGAAGACGACCATCTAGCTACTGCTATGGACCCATGGTCCAGGGGTGAACTACTCACTCATCACTCCGGAGGCGACCATGGCGGTGTAGAGTCCTCCGGAGATGAATCCCCTCTCCGCAGGGGTGCCGGAGGCGATCTCCGAATCCCCCGAGATGGGATTCGCGGCGGCGGCGTCTCTGGAAGGTTTTCCGTATCGTGGCTCTCGCACGGGGGTTTCGCGACGGAGGCTTTAAGTAGGCGGAAGGTCAACGCGGGGGCCACACGAGGGCCTAGGGGTAGGTCGGCGCGGCCGGGCTTTGGCCGCGCCGCCCTAGCCCCTGCTGCCTCGTGGCCCCACTTCGTTATCTCTTCGGTCTTCTGGAAGCTTCGTGCAAAAATAGGACCCTGGCGAAAGTTTCGTCCAATTCCGAGAATATTTCTTTACTAGGATTTCTGAAACCAAAAACAGCAGAAAACAGCAACTGGCTCTTCGGCATCTTGTTAATAGGTTAGTTCCAGAAAATGCATAAATATGACATATAATGTGCATAAAACATGTAGGTATCATCAATAAAGTAGCATGGAACATAAGAAATTATCGATACGTTGGAGACGTATCAGCATCCCCAAGCTTAGTTCTGCTCGTCCCGAGCAGGTAAAACGATAACAAAGATAATTTCTGAAGTGACATGCCATCATAATCTTGATCATACTATTTGTAAACATATGTAATGAATGCAGCGATCAAAACAAAGGTAATGACATGAGTAAACAACTGAATCATAAAGCAAAGACTTTTCATGAATAGTTCTTCAAGACAAGCATCAATAAGTCTTGCATAAGAGTTAACTCATAAAGCAATAAATCAAAGTAAAGGTGTTGAAGCAACACATAGGAAGATTAAGTTTCAGCGGTTGCTTTCAACTTATAACATGTATATCTCATGGATATTGTCAACATAAAGTAATATAACAAGTGCAATATGCAAGTATGTAGGAATCAATGCACAGTTCACACAAGTGTTTGCTTCTTAGGTGGAAGGAGATAGGTAAACTGACTCAACAATAAAAGTAAAAGAATGGTCCTTCAAAGAGGAAAGCATCGATTGCTGTATTTGTGCTAGAGCTTTTATTTTGAAAACATGAAACAATTTTGTCAACGGTAGTAATAAAGCATATGAGTTATGTAAATTATATCTTACAAGTTGCAAGCCTCATGCATAGTGTACTAATAGTGTCCGCACCTCGTCCTACTTAGCTTGGACTACCGGATCTTTGCATGCCATGTTTCAACCAAGTGTCACAAAGGGGTACCTCCATGCCGCCTGTACAAAGGTCTAAGGAGAAAGCTCGCATTTTGGATTTCTCGCTTTTGATTATTCTCAACTTAGACATCCATACCGGGACAACATGGACAACAGATAATGGACTCCACTTAAATGCATAAGCATGTAGCAATGATTATTGTTCTCATATGAGATTGAGGATATATGTCCAAAACGAAACTTCCACCATGATTCATGGCTTTAGTTAGCGGCCCAATGTTCTTCTCTAACAATTTTGCATGCTCCAACCACTAAAATGATAGATCCTTCAGACAAGATGGACATGCATAGCAACTCACATGATATTCAACAATAGTTGATGGCGTTCCCCAGAAGCATGGTTATCGCACAACAAGCAACTTAATAAAATATAAAGTGCATAAGTACATATTCAATACTACGATAGTTTTTAAGGCTATTTTGTCCCATGAGCTATATATTGCAAAGGTGAATGATGGAATTTTAAAGGTAGCACTCAAGCAATTTACTTTGGAATGGCGGAGAAATACCATGTAGTAGGTAGTTATGGTGGACACAAATGGCATAGTAGTTGGCTCAAGGATTTTGGATGCATGAGAAGTATTCCCTCTCGATACAAGGTTTAGGCTAGCAAGGTTATTTGAAGCAAACTCAAGGATGAACAAGTGCAGCAAAACTCACATAAAAGACATATTGTAAACATTATAAGACTCTACACCGTCTTCCTTGTTGTTCAAAACACAATACTAGATATTATCTAGACCTTAGAGAAACCAAATATGCAAATCAAATTTTAGCAAGCTCTATGTATTTCTTCATTAATGGGTGCAAAGCATATGATGCAAGAGCTTAAACATGAGCACAACAATTGCCAAGTATCACATTATCCAAGACATTTTAGAATTACTACATGTAGCATTTTCCAATTCCAACCATATAACAATTTAACGAAGAAGAAACTTCGCCATGAACATTATGAGTAAAGCCTAAGGACACATGTGTCCATATGCAACAGCGGAGCGTGTCTCTCTCCCACAAAGTGAATGCTAGGATCCATTTTATTCAAACAAAAACAAAAACGAAAACAAACGACGCTCCAAGTAAAGAACACAAGATGTGACGAATAAAAATATAGTTTCAGGGAGGAACCTGATGATGTTGTCGATGAAGAAGGGGATGCCTTGGGCATCCCCAAGCTTAGACGCTTGAGTCTTCTTAAAATATGCACGGGTGAACCACGGGGCATCCCCAAGCTTAGAGCTTTCACTCCTCTTGATCATAGTATATCATTCTCCTCTCTTGACCCTTGAAAACTTCCTTCACACCAAACTTCAAGCAAACTCATTAGAGGGTTAGTGCACAATTAATAATTCACACATTCAGAGGTGACACAATCATTATTTTCGCTTCTGGACATTGCATAATGCTACTGGACATTAATGGATCAAAGAAATAAATCCAACATAGCAAAAGAGGCAATGCGAAATAAAAGGCAGAATCTGTCAAAAACAGAACAGTTCGTAAAGACGAATTTAAAGCTGGCACCAGACTTGCTCAAATGGAAAAACTCAAAACTAATGAAAGTTGCGTAAATATCTGAGGATCACGCTCGTAAATTGGCAGATTTTTTCGAATTTTCTACAGAGAACTGTGCCCAGATTCGTGACAGACAGCAATGCTGTTTCTGCGCAGCGATCCCAAATATAACATCAACTTTGACATAGAAACTTTACTTGGCACAAAAACATGATAAGGAGAGGTTGCTACAGTAGTAAACAACTTCCAAGACTCAACAAAACAAAAAATTGCTGTAGGTAAAAACATGGGTTGTCTCCCATAAGCGCTTTTCTTTAACGCCTAGGCGCAGAAAGTGCAAATCAAGTAACATCGAGAGTAGAAGCATCAACATCATAGCTTGTTCTAATAATAGAATCAAAAGGCAACTTCATTCTCTTTCTAGGGAAGTGTTCCATACCTTTCTTGAGAGGAAATTGATATTTAATATTACCTTCCCTCATATCAATAACAGCACCAACAGTTCGAAAAGGTCTTCCCAACACAATAGGACAAGATGCATTGCATTCGATATCCAAGACAACAAAATCAACGGGGACAAGGTTATTGTTAACCGTAATATGCACATTATCAATCCTCCCCAAAGGTTTCTTTTTAACATTATCGGCAAGATTAACATCCAAATAACAATTCTTCAATGGTGGCAAGTCAAGCATATCATAAATCTTTTTAGGCATAACAGAAATACTTGCACCAAGATCACATAAGGCATTACATTCAAAGTCATTGAATTTCATTTTAATGATGGGCTCCCAACCATCTTCTAACTTTCTAGGAATAGAAGTTTCAAGTTTTAGTTTCTCTTCTCTAGCTTTTATGAGAGCATTTGTAATATGTTTTGTAAAGGCTAAATTTATAGCACTAGCATTAGGACTTTTAGCAAGTTTTTGTAAGAACTTTATAACTTCAGAGATGTGGCAATCATCAAAATCTAAATCATTATGAGCTACAGCAATGGGATCATTGTTCCCAAGGTTGGAAAAATTTCAGCAGTTTTATCACAAGCAGTTTCAGCAGTTTAGCAATTTCAGGCAGTTTTGTGCGCTTTGCACTAGGAGTAGAAACATTGCCAACACCAATTATTTTACCATTGATAGAAGGAGGTGCAGCAACATGTGAAGAATTAGCATTACTAGTGGTGGTAATAGTCCAAACTTTAGCTACATTATTCTCTTTAGCTAGTTTTTCATTTTCTTCTCTATCCCACCTAGCACGCAGTTCAACCATTAATCTTATATTCTCATTAATTCTAACTTGGATGGCATTTGCTGTAGTAGTAATCTTATTATCAATATCATTATTAGGCATAACTTTCAATTTTAAAAGATTAACATCGAGGCAAGTCTATCAACTCTAGAAGCGATAGTATCAATTTTATCAAGCTTTTCCTCAACAGATTTGTTAAAAGCAGTTTGTGTACTAATAAATTCTTTAAGCATGGCTTCAAGACCAGGGGGTACATTCCTATTATTGTTGTAAGAATTCCCATAAGAATTACCATAACCATTACCATTAGCAGAAGGATATGGCCTATAGTTATTACCAGAGTTGTTCCTATAAGCCTTGTTGTTGAAATTATTATTTTTAATGAAATTCACATCAACATTTTCTTTTTGAGCAACCAATGAAGCTAAAGGAACATTATTTGGATCAACATTAGATCTACCATTCACAAGCATAGACATAATCACATCAATCTTGTCACTCAAGGAAGAGGTTTCTTCAACAGAATTTACCTTCTTACCTTGTGGAGCTCTTTCCGTGTGCCATTCAGAGTAATTTATCATCATATCATCAAGAAGTTTTGTAGCCGCCCAATGTGATGGACATAAAGGTACCTCCAGCAGCTGAATCCAATAAATTTCCGCGAAGAAAAATTTAGTCCTGCATAGAAGGTTTGGATGATCATCCAAGTAGTCAGTCCATGGGTTGGGCAATTCTTTACCAAAGTTTTCATTCTCTCCCATGCTTGAGCAACATGTTCAGTATCTAATTGCTTAAAATTCATTATGCTACTTCTCAAAGATATAATTTTAGCGGGAGGATAATATCTACCAATAAAAGCATCCTTGCATTTAGTCCATGAATCAATACTATTCTTAGGCAAAGATAGCAACCAATCTTTAGCTCTTCCTCTTAATGAGAAAGGAAACACTTTCAATTTAATAATATCACCATCTACATCTTTATACTTTTGCATTTCACAAAGTTCAACAAAATTATTGAGATGGGCAGCAGCATCATCAGAACTAGAAAAAATTGATCTCTCATGACAAGATTTAGTAAAGCAGGTTTAATTTCAAAGAATTCTGCTGTAGTAGCAGGTGGAGCAATAGGTGTGCATAGGAAATCATTATTATTTGCATTTGTGAAGTCACACAACTTAGTATTTTCAGGAGTATTCATTTTAGCAACGGTAAATAAAACAAACTAGATAAAGTAAATGCAAGTAACTAATTTTTTTGTGTTTTTGATATGGAGAGCAAGACAGTAAATAAAGTAAAACTAGCAACTAATTTTTTTGTATTTTGATTTAGTGCAGCAAACAAAGTAGTAAATAAAATAAAGCAAGACAAAAACAAAGTAAAGAGATTGAGAAGTGGAGACTCCCTTGCAGCGTGTCTTGATCTCCCCGACAACGGCGCCAGAAATTTAGCTTGATACGCGTAGATGCACACGTCCGTTGGGAACCCCAAGTGGAAGGTATGATGCGTATAGAAGCAAGTTTCCCTCAGTATGAAACCAAGGTTTAATCGAACCAGTAGGAGCCAAGAAGCACGTTGAAGGTTGATGGTCGCGAAATGTGATGCGGCGCAACAACATGGATTCCTGCGCCAACATGGAATCTGCACAACAAAACCAAAGTACTTTGCCCCAACGAAACAGTGAGGTTGTCAATCTCACCGGCTTGTAAACAAAGGATTAAACGTATCGAGTGGAAGATGTTTGCAAAGAAAACAGTAAAACACAATTGCAGTAGATTGTATGCTATGTAAAGAATAGGACCGGGTCCACAGTTCACTAGAGGTGTCTCTCCCATAAGATAAAGCATGTTGGGTAAACAAATTACAGTCGGGCAATTGACAAATAGAGAAAGGCATAACAATGCATATACATGATATGATAAATATAGTGAGATTTAATTGGGCATTACGACAAAGTACATAGACCGTCATCCAACTGCATCTATGCCTAAAAAGTCCACCTTCAGGTTATCATCCGAACCCCATTCAGTATTAAGTTGCTAAGCAACAGACAATTGCATTAAGTATGGTGCGTAATGTAATCAACAACTACATCCTTAGACATAGCATCAATGTTTTATCCCTAGTGGCAACAGACATCCACAACCTTAGAACTTTCTGTCACTGTCCCAGATTCAATGGAGGCATGAACCCACTATCGAGCATAAATACTCCCTCTTGGAGTTAAGAGTACAAACTTGGCCAGAGCCTCTACTAATAACGGAGAGCATGCAAGATCATAAACAACACATAAACAATAGATTGATAATCACCATAATCATAGTACTCTCTATCCATCGGATCCCGACAAACACAACATATAGTATTACAGATAGATGATCTTGATCATGTTAGGCAGCTCACAAGATCCAACAATGAAGCACAACAAGGAGAAGACGACCATCTAGCTACTGCTATGGACCCATGGTCCAGGGGTGAACTACTCACTCATCACTCCGGAGGCGACCATGGCGGTGTAGAGTCCTCCGGAGAGAAGAATCCCCTCTCCGGCAGCGGGAGGCGATCTCCGAATCCCCGAGATGGGATTCGCGGCGGCGGCGTCTCTGGAAGGTTTTCCGTATCGTGGCTCTCGATCGGGGGTTTCGCGACGGAGGCTTTAAGTAGGCGGAAGGTCAACGCGGGGGCCCACGAGGGGCCTAGGGGGTAGGTCGGCGCGGCCGGGCTTGGGCCGCGCCACCCTAGCCCCTGGCTGCCTCGTGGCCCCACTTCGTTATCTCTTCGGTCTCCGGAAGCTTCGTGCAAAAATAGGACCCTGGGCGAAAGTGTCCAATTCGAGAATATTTCTTTACTAGGATTTCTGAAACCAAAAAGCAGAAAACAGCAACTGGCTCTTCGGCATCTTGTTAATAGGTTAGTTCCAGAAAATGCATAAATATGACATATAATGTGCATAAAACATGTAGGTATCATCAATAAAGTAGCATGGAACATAAGAAATTATCGATACGTTGGAGACGTATCAAACACCCACCCTTTGTTGCAATCTCCGACCCTGGGTCCACGCCGGTTCACTTACGCCAATTAAGGCTGGGCCCCGACCACGACGACAATGCAGGGCTCTACCATACATTCCTACGCCGGCAGTTGCAACCCATCATAGACCTCATTCCCGTTGGGACTTCTACGGGTTCCCACCCCTGCATCATGTCTCTCGAGATCATGTGCACCCGATAATGAGCATCCGTTGATGAACGAGAGGTGGAAACACTTTTGACTACTCCGTCCCATTCCAGATCTTATGGTAAACACTGGTTATCCGGCACAAGAATCACTGGAGGACATTTGTTGTTTAATCCTAGATGGATATAAACCCTTGCAATGGAACCTCCACCATATCAACACAATCCATGGTTCCATTGCCCACCACATAGTCATATTCATAATTATGAAAATAGTGGTTTTGCTTTTTATGCAATAGTGATAAACATAGTACTTGACAAATAATTTGGTAAAAATACTCGAATGACATGAGCAAGCGATGAACTTGCCTGAACACTGCAAAGTGTTGGATGGTGTGGACTGACCCTTGTCCTCTGCTGCTGAAAAATAGCATCATTGTCCGATAAGGGCAATGGTTAAAGAAGCAATTATGCATGATTCAGCTTTTAGGGTTGCCCCCCCTTTCCGGTGTTTTATTATTTCATGTGGAAGGTTAATACTAAGAACAATTTAGGGATACTCTGTTTAGGGTAAAATACAACCTTGAAATGTTGTCAAGGTGTTTTAAATGTCCAATAATATTTATGGACTTATTTTTAATATTAAAAATATAAAGTGTGGTTTAAATGATTAATTTTAATCATTAAACTAGGGCTTGATCATATTTGTCTTTAAAATTCTATTTTATATTTTATTATGATAGAGAATTTTATGCTGAGTGATCTTCATATTTTTAATTATTTTTTTAGAGCTTTAAATAATTTTTTATGAAATTTCAAAGTTTCATGTTTAATTAAATTTGTGAAATACCAAAGTTGCCCCTGGGCCCACCTATCAGGGTGGCCCAGTGGGTTTGGTTAGACCAGCTCGGGTCCAACCGACCCGAGCGGTCGCTCACTCCACCCCCCATCGCGCCGCCTCCTCGAACCCTAACTCCTCGCGCTCCCGCGACGCCCGCGTCGCCTCCACCTTCTCTGAATTGTTCCGGCCATCTCCGGCCGTCTCCGCCGGCGAGATGCGGCGGATCTGAACCGCCTCGCGACGGCGCGTCAGGTCCACCAGCTCGATCTGGACCTCGCCTTCTTCTTCGTCTGCCCCCATCGCGTTCGCCCGCACGGTGATGCGTTGCTCACCGGCGCATCTGGTGCCGTGACGCCGCCGTGGTGTTGCCGTGGCGGTGCTGGGGCGCTTGCGCTCAGCGACGCCAGGCCAGGCCGCGGCTTGGCGCTGCCGTGGTGACCCGTGCCGCCATGGCACGCTGTGGTGCTCCGCCCAGGTACGCGCCTCCATTTTCCCCCCTTCTTCTCCCTTCTCTGTGCTCTGCTCAAGTGGCTGGCCTGCCTCTCTCCATGGAGATGCTGTGCCGTGCTCTACTGCTTGTTGTGCATGTGTGTGTGCTATAGCTGCCCTTCTGGCTAGCTGCTGCTCTTGCTCTGCTGCCATGGCCATAGCTGTGCTGCTGCGGCTGCTGTTCTTGCTGTTGGCCCTACTGGCCTTGGCCAGTGCTGCCTAGTTCATGCTAGTGCTAGCTATTCCTTCTGAATTCCTGTTCTGTGCCTCTATTTCAGTTGCTACACTTGCCAGAGCTCAAGTGTGTTCATGTATGATTCTCTGGCTTAATTGCTGTGTGCACTTCTTGCAAATTTGCAAGTGCCAGAGCCATGGTGGCTTATTCTGGTGCTCAGATTTAGGATTGTGCTCAATTGAGCATTATTGTGAGCTTGCAGTGTTATTCAATCATGCTTTGGTATGTGCCTTGCTTGTGCACCTTGATCCAGTGGCTCATCATGACTTTGATGTGCTCTGGATACAGTCATGAGTTATTATTTGATTATCTGTGAAGCTTCTCTTGATTAACTGTGGCTGTTTAATTCTTACACTTTCTGTGTGATGCTAGGGATAGATTCTAGCATGCCTTGGCATGCTCCTGCAGGCTCTGGTGATCAATTGATCATCTCTTGCTTGTTGATTGCATGCTTGCTCATTGTCTGTGCCTATTGGTGCTCATCCTGGTGTCTGTGTGACACACTGGCTTGTGCTGGTATCAGGTGATGCTTGCTCAAGCATCAACTGATGCTTGCAGTGATCCCTTGGATCACTGGCAAATTGCTGGTTCTTGGATTACTTGTCTGTTTCATTTATCTGTGTTTCCTGGCTTTATTAGATGGATAAATGATGTGAACTGTTTAGCAGTGATGATCTCATGGATGGAATAATGAGACTAAAGGGATGCCAACCTCTGGTTGGGTACCCTAGCTCATCCTGAACCCTACTGGGTGATGATGTGATGCTTTGGTGATCTGTTTAAGTGGCTAGGTAGCTGATGTGACCCTAGCAGACTTGATCTGCTAGAAATGGTTGCTCCTGCCTCTCTGTGACTTGCTATGGTTGGTGAATGCATTACTGGCTAACCCCTTGTTGGATTACCAGTGGTCTTTGATGTTGACAAACAAGATTAGACATATATTGTCTAACTGTCTGATGGTTTAGCTACCATAGGTGATCAAGTGAGTCTGTGTGGCTGGTTAGGGATTAAATCCATGTTGGATTTCTCTGTTTGTGTCCCTGTGTGGACACAACCAGTGTTTCCTGGATGATTTCCTTCTTGCTATACTTCAGTTTGCTTGCACCAAATGGCTTAGTAGCCAGATGATGACACAAACATAGGGTATCTACCCACTTTGCTTTCTGTGACTTGTGCAATTGATGGATTGTATGAGCAAAACCCTGCTTGCTCATGATTTGTGGTATACCTCTCTCCAGCTCCTAGAAAAGGGTGTTGGTGTAGAGGATGGCTTCTGTTTGAGTTGATTTGCTTCAGTGATGAACTGATGCTTGTCCTGCTCCTCCTTGTGAGCTTGTGGTCTTGGTTTATTTTTGGTAATTGGAAATAGGTGAAACAGCTCTAGCTGTTCACCTGTTCTTGGTGTTCTTGGCTGTTCTTGGTGCCTGGTGACTTACCCTGCTGCTTGGTCGATGACTGAGCTAGGGTTTACTGTGGAAAAGGTTTTATATGGTTGGCCCTTGCTTCTCTGGTCGACAGCTCCACCTTTCCCTTTGGTGACTCACTGTGTGTGTGTGCTGCATGCACACAGCCTTGTGAGCAGGCTGTGTGTGTGTGTAGCCTGGTGCGGTGCACTTGGACTTGGAGAGGATCAGCTCGGCTGATCTTTGTGCATATCCTCTCTAGTTCAATTCTTTGCTAACCTGCCAAGTGGCATTGCCACTTGGCATAATGCTCTATTTGAGTTGTTTGTGTGCAGGGATCAAGCAATTGATCAAGATGATCCTGAAGATCATCAAGTCCAAGATCAAGTGAAGATGATCTTGTAGTATTTAGGACAGAATCTATACTTGTACCTTTCTTTTTATTTTCTTTTCTATTAAAGCAATTCTTGTAAAGTGTTGTAATATTCATTTATTTTCATTATGAATATTGTAAAGACAATGTAAATTGTGTGATGATCAATAAAGCTCAAGGTTTTCTCTAATGAGCTTTATTTATTATGTGTATTATTTATAATGTGTATTTTGATTATTTACTTAATGAATTTCCTTACAATTAAATTATGAGATATTTGTTTTATGTTTGAATTTGAAATTTCAAATTCAACCTTGGTTTGAATTCAACCATGCAACTTAATTTTGAATTCAATCATGCAACTTAAGTTTGATGCAATCTCTCCCCTCTCTTCTCAAAACCCTAAACTAGTTAGGTGAGATGCAAGTTTGTCGCACTCTCGAAACCCTAACCCTGTAAGGTGTCGAGAGAGAAACTTTACCCCCTTCGATGCAGTTTTTGTTTAAAAGCGCGAAATTTCCCCAGAATTTGCAATGCAATGCACATCCCTTTCTAAAATCTACCCCTCGATCGTCTCTAAACCTGGGACATTACATGACGTGAGCAACTACTTTCAAATGAAGAAGGGCAAAGACAGGGAGATCCATTATCGTCAGTGCTATTTAATATAGTGGCGTATATGCTTGCTGTTATGATTGAACGTGCAAAGTCAGAAACCAGATTGAAGGGGTAATTCCTCATCTTGTTGATGGAGGATTGTCCATCCTTCAATATGCCGACGATACAATTCTTTTTATGGATCATGACATCGAAAAGGCTCTAAATCTGAAGTTAATTCTCTCAGTATTTGAGCAGTTTTCGGGTCTAAAAATTAATTTCAATAAAAGTGATTTGTTTTGTTTTGGTGAGGCCCAAGGCAATGTTGCAGATTATGCTAAGTTGTTTGGTTGTGGGCAAGGCCAATTTCTGATTATGTACTTGAGTATTCCGATTCATTATCCGAGACTAACCAATGCCGAATAGAAAATGATCAAGGAAAGACTATAGATTAGATTAAGCAGTTGAAAAGGCAAATTACTATCCCTGGGAGGAAAATTAGTTCTCATAAACGCGGTACTAAGTAATATGGTACTGTATATAATATGTTTCTTCCGGAAATGCAATTTTGATCTCAGGTGCATATGCTCCTGCTACAGAGAAAAACATTTTAAAATATCACAAAAAATACGAACACAAATTTCACGCGTATATGTCAACAATCCATATGTGTATGCCAAGTTTCGCGCGAAACCGGTAGGTTTGGTGTCCTGTGTAAAAATGACAAGCAAAACGTCTTGTGAAGAGCTTATATTTAGCACCAAATTTTAACTTTTTTACACATGACACAAAAAGTATCGATTTTTCGTGAAACGACTTTGCAAACACATAGAACATCAAGATGTATCCGTAACATTTTTTATCGGATTTTTTTGACATTATATAATATGTTGAAATTTAATTTTAAAAACCAGGTGCATGTGCTCCCGGGAGCAGAAACAGCATGTCCTGTTTCTTCCAACTTTCTAGAGGTGTATTAAAATGATTGGATTAGTATACTTCGAAGGTTTGGTGAAACCAATGATACAATCCATATTCTAGGGAACGGTTTGTTTCCTCTGCCAATCAACTACCGAGGAGTAATCTGCTGAGTTAATTAGGGGTGTCTACTTTTTGGTGAATTAAACACATCTGGCTTTGCGAATCTGAAATATTTGGAATATCTCTTAGCCTCCCAAATCTAAACGAAGCGTGTAAAAAAATTGAAGATTACTAGGAGTTTCCGGTAGCGATTTTAGATAACACGTGGATTGGTGTGTATGCAATATGGTTGTAAAATTTTGACTCATATATCTCCACTTTGGCGACGGTTTCTTTCTAGATGAGTTTCATGAATAGTTTTTTCATGACAGATTTATCAGTAGGTTTTGGCCCTTTGGTATATTTAATTTAATGAAAAAACTCAGAATATTTTTTTCCAAACCTTTTTGAGCATTTGAGCATGCGTCCGAGCTGGCAGCCGACGTCCGAGGCCGGCATAGGAGCTGCCAACACATACACAAGAAGTAAAATACATGGATGTGTAAAAAATATTAGACGAGTTCCAAGACAAACATATGGAAGAAAAATCAGAAATAACTCACTGTACAGTTTAAGAACATTATATTGTGTTCAACTAAGTAAGTTATATCCCAGATTTCTTTCTCAGCTGTGCCAAAATCGACTGAAATTTCTCTACCAACTGCCGGAACGTCACATGCTTTTCGAATGTTTTCTCCGCAACAAAGAAGTCCGTGCAATTTTCTTTCAACTCCCGACAATCGTGCATCTCGGCGCACGCCAGAACACCTCCTGTATAGTAGACCGATGCCCTCTCCCACAACTTATGAGCGCATACAAGCTTCAGCCGGTCCAATGCATAATGGTCAGCCGCAGCAAGGAGGTGCTGGTAGAAATTAGTTTGAGATCCATCGTCCTCTCCCGCCGCAGGTAATGCATCCGTGTACAAGAACCTTAGCAGAGCTTCAAATACTACAGGATCGATGCCTTGCACGGTGACGCATGGCACTTTCGGCTCTAACATGGATCCGATGAGCTCCGCTTTGAACACTGGCGAGCGGGCGGCGAGCACAGCCCGGTGCGCATGAAAGATCTTGCCACGAACATAGAATGAGACGTCGGAGCCGTCGGTGCTGTCCAGTATGCGTCCGAGATGGCGGCCGATGTCCGAGGCCGACATGGGCATGGGGTTTTCTTGCCGAACTATGACCCCGCACACGAGCGTGACGACGGGATTCGCCGCGTAGAGCGACTCGAGGTCGCTCCGCTTCATGAAACGTAGCAGGAACGCGCCCTGGGTGTCCTCGATGGTGTCCTCCGTCGTCCTCTTTGCGTGGAACGGAGATGGTGCGCCGTCTTTGTCTAGGATGAAAGCATCGAATATGGGCTTGCCGGTCTTGGATTTGCTCACCAGGAACAGCATGAGAGAGAGGTACTTGTCACCATGGTTCTCACAGGACCCACGCGGATAGCACCTTACTAAGAACACGTGCCCTTCCGGAGGTGTGGATCTCTTTGCAGAGGTAAGAGCATCTCCAGTCGCGTCCCCCAAAGCGTCCCCCAAAGCGATTTGGGGCGCGCCGGACAAAAAAAGCGTTCCAGCCGCGTCCCCCAAAGCCATTTTGTCCGGCGCGGCCGATACGGTGTCCGGCGCCGAGCCCGTCCCGTCCCACAGGGAGCCGGGACGCCGACACAACGCGAGGCAACCGGCGGGCCCGACGCGTCGCGCACAGTGGAAAATCGTCGCACACTCCGCCAAATCCCGCCGCTCCCGCAAATCGCGCCTATACCGGCGCGCACAGCCTCCCAAAACATATCCCGCCGATTTTCTCCTATCCCGCCGATTCTTTCTCCCGCCGTCCACCCGCCGCCGCTACCCTCTCCCCATTCCATGGCGCCGCCGACAGCCCCCAAAAAGATGGCGAAGAAAGCGGCCAAGAAGCCGCCGGGCAATGCGAAAGCGCCGTTCGCGAAGCCGCGGAAGGCGCCGGCTCCGAAGAAGAAGCCTGAAGGAATGACCGACGATCAATGGCAGCAAGATTGCCTGCGCCGGAAGCTGTCGACGGCGGAGCGGAAAGGACGGAGGGCGGTGGAGCTGGAGAAGAAGGCTCAGGCGGCGCGCCAGCACCAGCACGTAATGGCCGGGTGTATCGCCGCCACCAACGCGAGCCCATGGAGTACGTCCATGCCGGTGTACGTTCCGGGACTGAACTCTCCGTCGCAAGCCGCCTTCTACAACGACGGCCCCTCCGCCACTCCCGGGTGCGTGACGCCTAACTTGTCGCCGCACTACCAGGATGCGCTGCCGCACGGCGGCTTCAACCCCAACAACCTCTACTCCCCGGCGTACGAGCAGCGCGAGCCAGGACCCGGTCCGGACGGCGACCCTTTCACCGGCCGCAGGGGTCCGCTCGACGGCGCCGGTGCTGAGGAGGACGACGGGGTTGAGGAGGATGACGTCGAGGAAGAGGAGGGGATGGAGGACGACGAGGAGGACGACGATGAGGACGAAGAGGGCGGCGAGGAAGAGGACGACGAGGGTGCCGGTGACGATGATCTCGTGGAGGTAGACGCGGACGGCGTGAGGACGAAGAAGAAGAAGAAGAAGAAGAAGAAGAAGAAGAAGAAGCCGTCGGGCACACGAGGCCCGAAGTGGACGCCTCTGGAAGATTGTTGTCTGTGCGAGTCGTGGGCGACGGTGAGCCTTGACTCCATCATCGGCGCCAACCAAAAAGGCGGGAAGTACTGGGCGAGGATCAAGGCCGAGTTCGATGAGCGCAAGCTCATCAACAGCGACTACAGGAAGGTGCCAATGAAGAGGAGCCAAAAGGCAATGTCGACGCGATGGGCCATCATCCAGGCGTCGGTGAACGCCTTCCATGGGTACCATCTCGACTTAGAGACCAGAGGCGAGAGCGGCGCCGACGCCGCCAAACTGGTACGACTGTTTCTTCCATAATCCGTAGCGCCTACATTGTGTTCGATGAAATGACTCTGCCTCCTTTGGTTAGTTTGATCGGGCCATGGATTTGTACGCGAAGAACTCGGAAGGTCACAAGTCTTTCGTGCTCATGCATTGCTATGGCAAGCTCAAAATGAATGAGAAATGGCGGCTGACGCGCTTGTCGATGTCCAAGGGGAAGGACGCCATTGATCTGGACGCGCCGCTGGCAACTTCGACAGGGCGTCCTACTGGCAACAAGGTTGCCAAGGCCGCCTTGGCCGACGCTGCGTCGTCTGAGAAGACGCAGGCGTCGATCACGAAATGCCTCGCCGACGTCTCCTCGACCTTTCTCTCCCGCGACAAAAAGACCGACCAAAGGTGGGCCGAGCTGCTCAAGAGGCAAGAGGAGAAGCTGGAGCTCAAGAAACGCAGGGACGACATGTCCCTGCTGAGAACGTCGACAGAGGGAATGTCTCCCCGGACGCGAGCGGCGCACAACTTCTTCAAAGGCCAGATCCTCGACGACATCGAAGCCAAAATGGCGGCGGCGGACGCGGCGGCCCTGCAGCGGCATCGGCATCGGCGGCAGCGGCAGCGCAAGAGCAGGCTGACGCGTCTTCTACTGCTACACCTGCGTCGGCCTCTGCGTCGGCGACGGAGCAGATGCACCATGCACAGGAACAAGCGGATCGTGACGAGGTCGTCGTGCTCGACGGGCCTGCGTCGACTCAGGATACGACGCCTCGCCCAACCCCTTCCCCTTCTTCTAATTTGCATGCACCACCGGTCTGTAATATGATCGCGCGCCCAGTACTTTGATCGATCGCCGCTACTCGATCGCGACGAATCAGCGGGAACGATCTCTTTTGAATGCATCTATTTGAATTTCTGATTGGGGCGGCGTTTGGGGGACGCGGCTGGGGAGCGACGTCCCCCAAACGCGGCACGAACAAAACACGTGCCCCAAACGCTCAATCCGGCGCGGTTTGGGGGACGGTTTGGGGGACGCGGCTGGAGATGCTCTAATTGCCGTTGGCAAGGTTATGCGTATCCTGGCCAAGCTTGAACTCGACGAAAGCGGAATCCATGTAGTGCAAAGTACTACTACTTCACCTAGCAGCAGGGCATATCGCAGCCGCAGGAAGAACTATATATGCACACACTAGTAGAGAAACCCCCTTTAGTACCGGTTCCAAAGGGTCTTTAGTAAGCCTCCCAACCTTTAGTATCGGTTCCTTACGAACCGGTATTAAAGGTGCCTCCACATGGGCACGAAGGAGCCCGCGGGGCTGGAGACCTTTCGTTTAATTTTTTATCTATTTTTTTTCTAATTATTTTTCTCTCCGTTTTTTTATTTTTTCTCAGAATTTCTAATATTTTCATTAGTCTCTAACTACACTTAATCTCTAGTCAAATTACTTACCCGTGGTCAAACTTCCCGGTCGGTCACCCATCCTCACACTACTCCAACACTAGCATGCTTAACTTCCAAGTTCCTTTCCGTCCCACTTTCAAATGCTTCGCGCGCATGTTGTTGATACTAGTATCACATCAATCCTATTAACATGTTGGTCGATGTCACACTTCTTTATTATTTAAATTCCAAATAATTTTTTTAGTAAACAAAAGTAATGATGTAATAATAGTGTTATCTAAATAAATAAAATTATTTTTTAATTTTTATTTAAAATAAATATTTTTTAATTTTTAATATTTTTTGCCAAACCTAAAATTTGAAAATATTATAATTTGCTAAAAGTAAAAGTAATATTCTGGGATTCAAAAAATCTTATAATTATTAATTTTAATTTTTAAAATTAAAAAAACATAAAATTCTAAATTTCTGGAAAAAACTAAAATGTTCCTGCTTTCATATTTTCATTTGGATTTTTGAGAATCTAAAAATTGGCTAACCGGGTGAACCCCGGTGAATTCGGATGTAAATTTTTCCCACGATGATTTTGATATATTATACGTTATTTTCCGACGTCGTATGCAAAAGTTAATGCAATTTTACCATTTTTCAAATTTTTTTGCAAAAAAAGTCAAAATTCGAATTTCTTAATTTCTCCGAATAGTAGGTTGCATAACATATAAGAATTTGAAAACATTTTAATTTTGAATTTTCTATCATTTCCATTTGTATTTTACAAAGCAAAAAAAAGCGATCCATCGGGGGGGGGGGTGGAGGTGGGGGAGCAGAAACCTTTAGTCCCGGTTCGTGACACGAACCGGTACTAAAGGTTCACCCTTAGTACCGGTTCGTAACGAACCAGATTTTTTCTGGCTGACGCTAACCGATACTATAGGTCCTTTGGAACCGGAACTAAAGGCCTGGCAGTGAAACCCTTTAGTACCGATTCGTAACCCTTTTTCTACTAGTAACAGGTGGCTGGAAGTAGGAATGCGTTCCCAACCGTTGGGAACACGGACTTCCGAACAATACGAATCGGTGGACTTTCAGATAGATGTTTTTTGAGCCGGGTAAGGAGTAGAAGACAGAACGAACTACAACTCTACAAATATTACAGCGTAACATACCGTCGATTGACTTCAACCCACAAGGCATCAAACCTAAGTGATCCTGCTGTCCTCAAATTATACATGGCATGTAGATTCAGAGTCGAAAAAACATTTTTCCGATACATGCAGTTGTACCCGATAAGGAGTACTAGAAGAAGCCAGGACGAAGTACTACTATACAATTATAATACTAGCAAAAGTGCCCGTGCGTTGCATCGGGAGAAACGAATACTCAATCACTTAAAGCAACCATCTGCATTGACACTTCTCTTTTTATCACCATCACGTTATCTCCTATTTATGACGAACACAATATATTCAAAAAAATATTATGAATACATTGTAATTATGGTGAACAGTGCCCTTAAATTTTATTAAGATATGAATCCAAACAAATTTATAGCTGTTACACGGTTCTGAAATTTAGTACGAAAAATGTCCATACAACCGAAATTTTTCCGGACAATCTAGGTAGCACCATAATCGTAGCCTTACTTTGGCATTTTCTCATCCAACATAGCATAGGTGATGCGGGGTGGCTTTTGGACACCTCCGCTTCAAGACCGACAAGTGCATTCCCGCCTATTGTCGACGCTACACCATGGCCAAGGAGTCCCCAAGTGGACCAACAACACAAAACCCCGCCATATACGTCAAGGTGAACTCCTTCCTCTCTATGGTCGATCTCAACACCAACTTGAATGGCATGCTACCTCATGCCTATCATGATGTCTATAGGTGCCGACGTCGACAAGGACCAAGAGAGAAGGAACCCCATGGTGCATGGAAGAAGGAAGAAGAAGAAGGGAAGAAGAGGAGAAGGAAGAGGAAGAAGAGGAGGGAGGAACAGGCCGGCCAGCCCAGAGGCCGGTCAGACCGGGCCCAGGCCGGACAGGCCGGTGCAGAGGCCGGTCGACCGGGCCACAGACCGGGCGCACCCAGGCATCGTACGGAGGCCAACCGGACGGAAATCTGCGAGGTTCCGGTTTGCGACGGTCGACCGGACCCGTGACCGGACCATCCGGTCCACAGCCCGGTCGACCGGCCCCAAACCGGATCCGTCGGGTTTGACCCACCCACTTGTACCTTTTCGACCCAGGTCGCCTTGTATGCCTATAAGACCCCAGCTCGCCCCCATAGCTGGTTAGACAAGATTTAGGCTTAAACATGACTTTGAGCTTTGTCTCCCTAGGGTTTCATCCCCTTTGTATCAAGGCACCCCATGTTGGATGATTGGATCTATGTGAGTGAGATTCTAGTGTAGCCCACTCTCTCTCCCTCACCTACCTCCATCCTCAACACCGATCTCTCACTCCGGGATTCTACCTCGAGTCTCTCCCGTGGTGATTCTATTGGCGTGGTCCATCGAGCCACGAGGGTAAGTATCGATTGTATGGGGTTGGTGTGCGTTGTGTTCTTCGCGTTCTTCGTGTTCTTCCGCCTCTCCCTCTCTTCCCCCTTTGATTCTTGGGTCATTCGCAAGATCGGGCCACACACGGGGTCTTAGACCTCATCATATGGTATCAGCAGCCTTTGGTTTCCGCGAATTTGACCCCCCACCCACCCAATTTCGTCTCTAAAAAAAAATCCCAAAAATAGCCCTAATTTGCCTTTGGATGGATCTGCGATTTGGTTGCGTTTTGAGTGGTTTTGGTCCATGGATTTGGTGTTGGAGTGCTTGATCTACTATCTCCCCAACTTTTAGCCCCCAATTCCATCGTTTCCCCTCCGTTTTGGTCAATTTGGTCGATTTTCGTGAAGAACAGGAGAGAGAAACTGCGTCCGGTTGAGAAATCCGGTCAACCGGGCTGCAGACCGGCCGGGCCAGCCCAGAACCCGGTCGACCGGCCGTGTGACCGGCCAGGCCGCCCCAGGTCCGGTCAAACCGGCCCCTGGACCGGGCTACACCTCCACCACCACCGCCATCGCAAGTTGTGTGTTCATCACCGCCTAACATCTTAGGTATAACTTGCCTCCCCTTGTAACCCCTCTTCTTTTGCGATCTATCCTATCGAGCATTGCTTATCTAGTGTTGCGAGACATTGCACGTGGCCCCGATTGTGAGGTGTGTGTGTAGTGTGGAGTCAAGCTTCTAAGCAAAACTCGTGTGGCAAGATAGCAAAAGAGAGCTAACGCTAACATAGTGCGAGAAAAAGCCGCCAAAACACAAAAAGAGTGCAAGTGCACCATAGAGCAAAAGTGTGCGAGTGCCATCATACATACAAATATACAAAAGAGTGCAAGTGCCACCAAATACAAAAGAGGAAAAGCTTTTAAGCAAAGAGAGAAAAGAGAAGAGAGGCCGCGTGTGAATCTTGTTGTCTCTTCGTTTGCAACCAAAGCTTTGCCTCTCCTTGTGTTAGTGTGACACCGAGCAACCTTGCTTTCGGGCTTTATACACTTTTCCGCTCATTCCTTGGTCGCACTAACCCCGCTCATCCCGTGTGTGAGTTCCACATCTTTTCCGTGTTTGTAGTGATCATCGCTTTAACATTTGAGTTTTTGGATCTTACCCACCCTTAACAACAAACTTGATTTCAGATTTCATCTTTTGGCTTTCAACCATACTCACCTAACACCATATTTGCTAGCTTTTGCGTGTGTCTTTGTGTGAGTGCCCGATACAATTGTTCTAACTCTCGGTTTGTTGGATCACCCCAATCTTGTCATACCACGGTAAGATTGCGAGGTAGTGTTCTTCCACTAACATACACCATATAGATACCGTCTTGCTAACATGTATAGCGACGAAGAAGATACGGAGGAGTACACGGAGCACTTCGAGGAGGATACTTCTTCAAGCACCGCGGATGTGGAGGAACATGTGGAGCTCTACACCGACTATGGCTCCGCAAGCATCACCAACATGACCGACATCGAGGAGCTCTACACCGACTATGGCTCCGAGAGCATCGCCAACATGGACGAAATCGACGAGCTCTACATCGACACTTGCTCAACAAGCATGGACGACATGGTGGAGCACCACCACGAGGACGACATCGACCCCACCATGTCCACCACCGATGCTCCCACATACCCCTACTTGGCGAATGGAGCTACATATGAAGATAGAGGACCTCCACGATGGCACAATCATAGGGATCATCAAGAGCGTCCCCAACATACTCGGCATCGACACACTTCTCCAAGCTCCACAAGGCGCCATCATGAGAGTGCCTATGCACAAGATCATCGACATCACGGACATCTTATGGAGCATCACGAGCGCCCCCAACATGAGCCATCACCTAGGCAAGGCAAGGACCGTCATCGACTCACACCATCTCATGATCGTCGTCGACCACCACCACCTCATGGTCTACATCGACATCCTTCCACACATGATCTTCGACGACACCACTCAAGACATGGTGATGAGGCAAGAAGACGAGAGCCTCGACATGAAGACCTTCCTCATAAGGCGACTTCTACCTCTTGCGCCACCACCACAATGGCCCCTACCTCGTCATATGCCTATGGACTCCGATGCTACAAGTGCAAGCAACAAGGCCACCTTCCACGGGAATGTCCCAATCTCCTATGTGAGGTGTGCAAGGCCAAGGGTCACGTGGCATGGCAATGCACAACGCCAAGCGCCAAGAAGCTCTACTTCGACGAGCTCAATGCACAAGTCTCCAAGATGCCACCACTTGAGGACGACTTAGGAGGCGATGGAGTTGAGCATGGTGAGCATGGGATTCTCCCTTCACCCACGGAGGCGCATGGAGTTGAGATGGTTGAGCATGGGAAGTTCCCTTCAACCAAGGAGGCGCATGGAGATGAGCAAGTCGAACCTACTCCTACATGCTTGATTGATGAGTTGGTACCAACCCCATGTGAGCATGAGAGCCACTTAGCCCACTTGAGCGAGAGTGATAGTGAGTTGAGTGACTTCCACCCCATATGTGAGTTTGAGTGCTTCCATTTGGAGGACATGAGTGATACACAAAGTGAGTTGAGAGAGGTAGATGATAGATCCATGGAGGACATCGCATTTGCTAACACATTAACCTCTCCCTCGCTTGTGTCTTCTTATGTTGCACTAGGTTCAAAGGAGGACGAGTTCCCGCTCATGGAGACGATGTACATGGTGCATGAAGACGATGATATCTCACCATGCTTGCTCCAAGATGGACGTGTCGACCACATGGATCCTCCTACTTCCACAACACCTACATCACATGAGTCGGCCTTCAAAGGTAACAACATAGGTGTTGATGATGCCATGATCCCACTAGTGGACATGATGACTTATGAGTGCATGCATGATCTTGATGATATATTTGCTACGTCACATGATTCTTTCATTTTCCCATGTGATGCTTTGCTTGCTAACATTGTTGATCATGTGGAGTTGATTGATTGTGATACCATGACCATGCCATGCTATGAGAGCTTCAATTTTTCCACCATTGCTTGCAATATGTCGACCACTTGCTCTCTACCATGTATTGCTTGCAATGATAATGACAAGGATGACATTAGCTTCCGCATGCTTTGCCCCACATGTTTGCACTATTCCATGATCCTTGCATCCAAGATTGCGAACAATTGCTCTTTCTTATGCTTGGTATGCAAGAATGCTTATTTCATTGTCCATGAGATGGCCCCCATAGCCTTCTCAATTTTTGATGATCATGAGTTACCACATGCCTTGAATGCACCTTCTTGCCATATGCACCATCACCATGCATTTCATACTATCTTGCTTGACACTAATTGTGATGTGCACAAGACATGGAACATCATGATGGATGATGTATTCATCTACCATGCACACACGCTTTTTGTCTTGTTTATTCCATGTGTAGGTACACGGACGACCACTTCCACCGCTACGGAGCATGATCTCACGAAACGCGCCATTGAGAGCTACCCCATCAAGGACCTAACCCGTGGGACTCACACCAAAGGGTATGTTCCCACAAGCCTTCACCCTCATGTGTTTCCGACGCTTCTTGTCGAGCTTCCGTTTGGTCCAATTCCTCATCACCTCTTTTGCTTCTTATGCAACTTATCTTGAAACATCTTGTTGGCACAATGGTTGTTGTATGTATTGATGATATCATCATACACTCCGAGAATCTCAAGGATCATGTCATACATGTGAGAGACACATTATGCACCTTGTGCCACATGTCACACCAAAAGTTGCTCTCCTTTGGATTTCTCATTTTATCTATGGCAATTGAAATGGATTCTTTGACACTTGCGGATATCCATACTTGGCTCACGCCAACCATACTTTCCCAAGCTAGAAGTCTCCATGGTTTTGCCATTGCACATACCAATTTTGCCCCAATTTTTGGCCCAAATTTTGCCGCCGATACTTGCCTTTTGATTGTTCCATTTGTGTGGGACAATGCTACAAACAACATTTTTGACACTTTCCAAAGCAAACTCTTACTTGCACAAATTTTTGTCCTCCCACATTTTGGATACATCGACACTCTTGTGAGCACCATTTTTGCCCAATGCCTTTTGGAGAAACGACTTGATGCTTCGTATTTGATTGAGAGCCTCTTGTTCGCCGGTCACCAAATTGGCATCCATAAGATTTCCTTTTGCAAGTTGATGGCGTGTAACTCACACGTTCGTTGGGAACCCCAAGAGGAAGGTATGATGCGCACAGTAGCAAGTTTTCCCTCAGAAAGAAACCAAGGTTTAATCGAACCAGGAGGAGCCAAGAAGCACGTTGAAGGTTGATGGTCGCGAAATGTGATGCGGCGCAACACCAGGGATTCCGGCGCCAACGCGGAACCTGCACAACACAACCCAAGTACTTTGTCCCAACGAAACAGTGAGGTTGTCAATCTCACCGGCTTGCTGTAACAAAGGATTAAACGTATCGAGTGGAAGATGTTTGCAAAGAAAACAGTAAAACAAGTAGATTGTATGCTATGTAAAGAATAGGACCGGGGTCCACAGTTCACTAGAGGTGTCTCTCCCATAAGATAAAAGCATGTTGGGTGAACAAATTACAGTCGGGCAATTGACAAATAGAGAAAGGCATAACAATGCATATACATGATATGGTAAATATAGTGAGATTTAATCCGGCATTACGACAAAGAACATAGACCGCCATCCAACTGCATCTATGCCTAAAAAGTCCACCTTCAGGTTATCGTCCGAACCTCCAATTAAGTTGCAAAGCAAGACAATTGCATTAAGTATGGTGCGTAATGTAATCAACAACTACATCCTTAGACATAGCATCAATGTTTTATCCCTAGTGGCAACAGCACATCCACAACCTTAGAACTTTCTCACTGTCCCAGATTCAATGGAGGCATGAACCCACTATCGAGCATAAATACTCCCTCTTGGAGTTAAGAGTAAAAACTTGGCCAGAGCCTCTACTAATAACGGAGAGCATGCAAGATCATAAACAACACATGAACAATAGATTGATAATCACCATAATCATAGTACTCTATCCATCGGATCCCGACAAACACAACATATAGTATTACATATAGATGATCTTGATCATGTTAGGCAGCTCACAAGATCTAATCAATGAAGCACAACAAGGAGAAGACGACCATCTAGCTACTGCTATGGACCCATGGTCCAGGGGTGAACTACTCACTCATCACTCCGGAGGCGACCATGGCGGTGTAGAGTCCTCCGGAGATGGATCCCCTCTCCGGCGGTGCCGGAGGCGATCTCCGAATCCCCGAGATGGGATTCGCGGCGGCGTCTCCGTAAGGTTTTCCGTATCGTGGCTCGGTACTGGGGTTTCGCGACGGAGGCTTTAAGGCGGAGGGTCAACGCGAGGGGCCACACGAGGGCCCAGGGGATAGGTCGGCGCGGCCGGGCTCGGCCGCGCCGGCCACCCCCTGGCCTCCTCGTGGCCCCACTTCGTTAGGTCTTTGGTCTTCTGGAAGCTTCGTGCAAAAATAGGACCCTGGGCGAAAGTTTCGTCCAATTCCGAGAATATTTCTTTACTAGGATTTCTGAAACCAAAAACAGCAGAAAAACAGCAACTGGCTCTTCGGCATCTTGTTAATAGGTTAGTTCCAGAAAATGCATAAATATGACATATAATGTGCATAAAACATGTAGGTATCATCAATAAAGTGGCATGGAACATAAGAAATTATCGATACGTTGGAGACGTATCAGCATCCCCAAGCTTAGTTCTGCTCGTCCCGAGCAGGTAAAACGATAACAAAGATAATTTCTGAAGTGACATGCCATCATAATCTTGATCATACTATTTGTAAACATATGTAATGAATGCAGCGATCAAAGCAAAGGTAATGACATGAGTAAACAACTGAATCATATAGCAAAGACTTTTCATGAATAGTACTTCAAGACAAGCATCAATAAGTCTTGCATAAGAGTTAACTCATAAAGCAATAAATCAAAGTAAAGGTGTTGAAACAACACATAAGAAGATTAAGTTTCAGCGGTTGCTTTCAACTTGTAACATGTATATCTCATGGATATTGTCAACATAAAGTAATATAACAAGTGCAATATGCAAGTATGTAGGAATCAATGCACGTTCACACAAGTGTTTGCTTCTTAAGGTGGAAGGAGATAGGTAAACTGACTCAACAATAAAAGTAAAAGAATGGTCCTTCAAAGAGGAAAGCATCGATTGCTGTATTTGTGCTAGAGCTTTTATTTTGAAAACATGAAACAATTTTGTCAACGGTAGTAATAAAGCATATGAGTTATGAAAATTATATCTTACAAGTTGCAAGCCTCACGCATAGTATACTAATAGTGCCCGCACCTCGTCCTACTTAGCTTGGACTACCGGGTCTTTGCATGCCATGTTTCAACCAAGTGTCACAAAGGGGTACCTCCATGCCGCCTGTACAAAGGTCCAAGGAGAATGCTCGCATTTCGGATTTCTCGCTTTTGATTATTCTCAACTTAGACATCCATACCGGGACAACATGGACAACAGATAATGGACTCCTCTTAAATGCATAAGCATGTAGCAAAGTTATTATTCTCATATGAGATTGAGGATATATGTCCAAAACTGAAACTTCCACCATGGTTCATGGCTTTAGTTAGCGGCCCAATGTTCTTCTCTAACAATTTTGCATGCTCCAACCACTAAAATGATAGACCTTCAGACAAGACGGACATGCATAGCAACTCACATGATATTCAACAATAGTTGATGGCGTTCCCCAGAAGCATGGTTATCGCACAACAGGCAACTTAATAAAATATAAAGTGCATAAGTACATATTCAATACTACGATAGTTTTTTAGGCTATTTTGTCCCATGAGCTATATATTGCAAAGGTGAATGATGGAATTTTAAAGGTAGCACTCAAGCAATTTACTTTGGAATGGCGGAGAAATACCATGTAGTAGGTAGGTATGGTGGACACAAATGGCATAGTAGTTGGCTCAAGGATTTTGGATGCATGAGAAGTATTCCCTCTCGATACAAGGTTTAGGCTAGCAAGGTTATTTGAAGCAAACTCAAGGATGAACAAGTGCAGCAAAACTCACATAAAAGACATATTGTAAACATTATAAGACTCTACACTGTCTTCCTTGTTGTTCAAAACTCAATACTATATATTATCTAGACCTTAGAGAAACCAAATATGCAAATCAAATTTTAGCAAGCTCTATGTATTTCTTCATTAATGGGTGCAAAGCATATGATGCAAGAGCTTAAACATGAGCACAACAATTGCCAAGTATCACATTATCCAAGACATTTTAGAATTACTACATGTAGCATTTTCCAATTCCAACCATATAACAAATTAACGAAGAAGAAACTTCGCCTTGAACATTATGAGTAAAGCCTAAGGACACATGTGTCCATATGCAACAGCGGAGCGTGTCTCTCTCCCACAAAGTGAATGCTAGGATCCATCTTATTCAAACAAAAACAAAAACGAAAACAAACCGACGCTCCAAGTAAAGAACACCATGTGACTGAATAAAAATATAGTTTCAGGGAGGAACCTGATGATGTTGTTGATGAAGAAGGGGATGCCTTGGGCATCCCCAAGCTTAGACGCTTGAGTCTTCTTAAAATATGCAGGGGTGAACCACGGGGGCATCCCCAAGCTTAGAGCTTTCACTCCTCTTGATCATAGTATATCATTCTCCTCTCTTGACCCTTGAAAACTTCCTTCACACCAAACTTCAAGCAAACTCATTAGAGGGTTAGTGCATCATTAATAATTCACTCATTCAGAGGTGACACAATCATTATTTTCACTTCTGGACATTGCATAATGCTACTGGACATTAATGGATCAAAGAAATAAATCCAACATAGCAAAAGAGGCAATGCGAAATAAAAGGCAGAATCTGTCAAAACAGAACAGTCCGTAAAGACGAATTTATAAATGGCACCAGACTTGCTCAAATGGAAAAACTCAAAACTAATGAAAGTTGCGTACATATCTGAGGATCACGCTCGTAAATTGGCAGATTTTTTCGAATTTTCTACAGAGAATTATGCCCAGATTCGTGACAGACAGCAATGCTGTTTCTGCGCAGCGATCCCAAATATAACATCAACTTTGACATAGAAACTTTACTTGGCACAAAAACATGATAAGGAGAGGTTGCTACAGTAGTAAACAACTTCCAAGACTCAACAAAACAAAAAATTGCTGTAGGTAAAAACATGGGTTGTCTCCCATAAGCGCTTTTCTTTAACGCCTTTCAGCTAGGCGCAGAAAGTGTAAATCAAGTAACATCGAGAGTAGAAGCATCAACATCATAGCTTGTTCTAATAATAGAATCAAAAGGCAACTTCATTCTATTTCTAGGGAAATGTTCCATACCTTTCTTGAGAGGAAATTGATATTTAATATTACCTTCCCTCATATCAATAACAGCACCAACAGTTCGAAGAAAAGGTCTTCCCAACACAATAGGACAAGATGCATTGCATTCAATATCCAAGACAACAAAATCAACGGGGACAAGGTTATTGTTAACCGTAATGTGCACATTATCAATCCTCCCCAAAGGTTTCTTTTTAACATTATCGGCAAGATTAACATCCAAATAACAATTCTTCAATGGTGGCAAGTCAAGCATATCATAAATCTTTTTAGGCATAACAGAAATACTTGCACCAAGATCACATAAGGCATTACATTCAAAGTCATTGAATTTCATTTTAATGATGGGCTCCCAACCATCCTCTAACTTTCTAGGAATAGAAGTTTCAAGTTTTAGTTTATCCTCTCTAGCTTTTATGAGAGCATTTGTAATATGTTTTGTAAAGGCTAAATTTATAGCACTAGCATTAGGACTTTTAGCAAGTTTTTGTAAGAACTTTATAACTTCAGAGATGTGGCAATCATCAAAATCTAAATCATTATGAGCTACAGCAATGGGATCATTATTCCCAAGGTTGGAAAAAATTTCAGCAGTTTTATCACAAGCAGTTTCAGCAGTTTTAGCAATTTCAGGCAGTTTTGTTCGCTTTGCACTAGGAGTAGAAACATTGCCAACACCAATTATTTTACCATTGATAGTAGGAGGTGCAGCAACATGTGAAGAATTAACATTACTAGTGGTGGTAATAGTCCAAACTTTAGCTACATTATTCTCTTTAGCTAGTTTTTCATTTTCTTCTCTATCCCACCTAGCACGCAGTTCAGCCATTAATCTTATATTCTCATTAATTCTAACTTGGATGGCATTTGCTGTAGTAGTAATCTTATTATCAATATCATTATTAGGCATAACTTTCAACTTTAAAAGATTTACATCAGAGGCAAGTCTATCAACTCTAGAAGCAATAGTATCAATTTTATCAAGCTTTTCCTCAACAGTTTGTTAAAAGCAGTTTGTGTACTGATAAATTCTTTAAGCATGGCTTCAAGACCAGAGGGTACATTCCTATTATTGTTGTAAGAATTCCCATAAGAATTACCATAACCATTACCATTAGCAGAAGGATATGGCCTATAGTTATTACCAGAGTTGTTCCTATAAGCATTGTTGTTGAAATTATTATTTTTAATGAAATTCACATCAACATTTTCTTCTTGAGCAACTAATGAAGCTAAAGGAACATTATTTGGATCAACATTAGATCTACCATTCACAAGCATAGACATAATCGCATCAATCTTATCACTCAAGGAAGAGGTTTCCTCAACAGAATTTACCTTCTTACCTTGTGGAGCTCTTTCCGTGTGCCACTTGAGTAATTTATCATCATATCATCAAGAAGTTTTGTAGCCGCCCCCAATGTGATGGACATAAAGGTACCTCCAGCAGCTGAATCCAATAAATTCCGCGAAGAAAAATTTAGTCCTGCATAGAAGGTTTGGATGATCATCCAAGTAGTCAGTCCATGGGTTGGGCAATTCTTTACCAAAGTTTTCATTCTCTCCCAAGCTTGAGCAACATGTTCAGTATCTAATTGTTTAAAATTCATTATGCTACTTCTCAAAGATATAATTTTAGCGGGAGGATAATATCTACCAATAAAAGCATCCTTGCATTTAGTCCATGAATCAATACTATTCTTAGGCAAAGATAGCAACCAATCTTTAGCTCTTCCTCTTAATGAGAAAGGAAACACTTTCAATTTAATAATATCACCATCTACATCTTTATACTTTTGCATTTCACAAAGTTCAACAAAATTATTGAGATGGGCAGCAGCATCATCAGAACTAACACCAGAAAATTGTTCTCTCATAACCAAATTCAGTAAAGCAGGTTTAATTTCAAAGAATTCTGCTGTAGTAGCAGGTGGAGCAATAGGTGTGCATAGGAAATCATTATTATTTGCATTTGTGAAGTCACACAACTTAGGATTTTCAGGGTTGGCCATTTTAGCAACGGTAAATAAAACAAACTAGATAAAGTAAATGCAAGTAACTAATTTTTGTGTTTTCGATATGGAGAGCAAGACAGTAAATAAAGTAAAACTAGCAACTAATTTTTTTGTATTTTGATTTAGTGCAGCAAACAAAGTAGTAAATAAAATAAAGCAAGACAAAAACAAAGTAAAAAGATTGAGAAGTGGAGACTCCCCTTGCAGCGTGTCTTGATCTCCCCGGCAACGGCGCCGAAAAAGAGCTTGATGGCGTGTAACTCACACGTTCGTTGGGAACCCCAAGAGGAAGGTATGATGCGCACAGTAGCAAGTTTTCCCTCGAAAGAAACCAAGGTTTAATCGAACCAGGAGGAGCCAAGAAGCACGTTGAAGGTTGATGGTCGCGAAATGTGATGCGGCGCAACACCAGGGATTCCGGCGCCAACGCGGAACCTGCACAACACAACCAAGTACTTTGTCCCAACGAAACAGTGAGGTTGTCAATCTCACCGGCTTGCTGTAACAAAGGATTAAACGTATCGAGTGGAAGATGTTTGCAAAGAAAACAGTAAAACAAGTAGATTGTATGCTATGTAAAGAATAGGACCTGGGTCCACAGTTCACTAGAGGTGTCTCTCCCATAAGATAAAAGCATGTTGGGTGAACAAATTACAGTCGGGCAATTGACAAATAGAGAAAGGCATAACAATGCATATACATGATATGGTAAATATAGTGAGATTTAATCCGGGCATTACGACAAAGAACATAGACCGCCATCCAACTGCATCTATGCCTAAAAAGTCCACCTTCAGGTTATCGTCCGAACCCCTCCAGGTATTAAGTTGCAAAGCAACAGACAATTGCATTAAGTATGGTGCGTAATGTAATCAACAACTACATCCTTAGACATAGCATCAATGTTTTATCCCTAGTGGCAACAGCACATCCACAACCTTAGAACTTTCTGTCACTGTCCCAGATTCAATGGAGGCATGAACCCACTATCGAGCATAAATACTCCCTCTTGGAGTTAAGAGTAAAAACTTGGCCAGAGCCTCTACTAATAACGGAGAGCATGCAAGATCATAAACAACACATGAACAATAGATTGATAATCACCATAATCATAGTACTCTCTATCCATCGGATCCCGACAAACACAACATATAGTATTACATATAGATGATCTTGATCATGTTAGGCAGCTCACAAGATCTAATCAATGAAGCACAACAAGGAGAAGACGACCATCTAGCTACTGCTATGGACCCATGGTCCAGGGGTGAACTACTCACTCATCACTCCGGAGGCGACCATGGCGGTGTAGAGTCCTCCGGGAGATGGATCCCCTCTCCGGCAGGGTGCCGGAGATCTCCAGAATCCCCGAGATGGGATTCGCGGCGGCGGCGTCTCAGTAAGGTTTTCCGTATCGTGGCTCTCGGTACTGGGGGTTTCGCGACGGAGGCTTTAAGTAGGCGGAGGGTCAACGCGAGGGGCCACACGAGGGGCCCAGGGGATAGGTCGGCGCGGCCAGGGCCTGGCCGCGCCGGCCACCCCCGGCCTCCTCGTGGCCCCACTTCGTTAGGTCTTCGGTCTTCTGGAAGCTTCGTGCAAAAATAGGACCCTGGCGAAAGTTTCGTCCAATTCCGAGAATATTTCTTTACTAGGATTTCTGAAACCAAAAACAGCAGAAAACAAACTGGCTCTTCGGCATCTTGTTAATAGGTTAGTTCCAAAATGCATAAATATGACATATAATGTGCATAAAACATGTAGGTATCATCAATAAAGTGGCATGGAACATAAGAAATTATCGATACGTTGGAGACGTATCACAAGTTGTTTTCCCCTTGTTCTTCTTCGACCGAGACTTGGCCCCTCCACCACTACATGGGAGACCCGTTATGGACTACAACAAAGACGCCCGCACTACGACGAGCTTCCCTAAGGACACAAGGGCACCTATACAAGTCCTTCCCGTCTACCTCATCGGTGAGGAGGAGCAAGAGTCGAGGACGACTCTTCCCCAAGGGGAGATGATGCGGGGTGGCTTTTGGACACCTCCGCTTCAAGACCGACAAGTGCATCCCCGCCTATCGTCGACGCTACACCATGGCCAAGGAGTTCCCCAAGTGGACCAACAACACAAAACCCCGCCATATACGTCAAGGTGAACTCCTTCCTCTCTATGGTCGATCTCACACCAACTTGAATGGCATGCTACCTCATGCCTATCATGATGTCTATAGGTGCCGACGTCGACAAGGACCAAGAGAGAAGGAACCCCCATGGTGCATGGAAGAAGGAAGAAGAAGAAGGGAAGAAGAGGAGAAGGAAGAGGAAGAAGAGGAGGGAGGAACAGGCCGGCCAGCCCAGAGGCCGGTCAGACCGGGCCACAGACCGGACAGGCCGGTCAGACCGGGCCACAGACCGGGCGCACCCAGGCATCGTACCGGAGGCCAACCGGACGGAAATCTGCGAGGTTTCCGGTTTGCGACCGGTCGACCGGACCCGTGACCGGACCATCCGGTCCACAGCCCGGTCAGACCGGCCCCAAACCGGATCCGTCGGGTTTGACCCACCCACTTGTACCTTTTCGACCTAGGTCGCCTTGTATGCCTATAAAAGACCCCAGCTCGCCCCCATAGCTGGTTAGACAAGATTTAGGCTTAAACATGACTTTGAGCTTTGTCTCCCTAGGGTTTCATCCCCTTTGTATCAAGGCACCCCATGTTGGATGATTGGATCTATGTGAGTGAGATTCTAGTGTAGCCCACTCTCTCTCCCTCACCTACCTCCATCCTCAACACCGATCTCTCACTCCGGGATTCTACCTCGAGTCTCTCCCGTGGTGATTCTATTGGCGTGGTCCATCGAGCCACGAGGGTAAGTATCGATTGTATCGGGTTGGTGTGCGTTGTGTTCTTCGCGTTCTTCGTGTTCTTCCGCCTCTCCCTCTCTTTCCCCTTTGATTCTTGGGTCATTCGCAAGATCGGGCCACACACGGGGTCTTAGACCTCATCAATAGGCTTTTTCTTTATATGTCTATTTATATTGTTCTCTAAACGATTTCAGTTTGGTTTATATTAATATGGTGAATTCTAAAAATGTCCCTCTATAATGTCTCAACTCTTAAGTTTTTACTTTGTTTAACTAAATGTAGTTCAATAAAAAATGAATTAACGTACACCGGAAGAGATCCGGAGATTTATTTCTGTTTCAGTTAAAACAGAAAACCCGATGCACAAGTGGCAGCAAATAAAATATGAATGAGTTTGAGTTAGATTTTCCATTCACTAAGAATATAATGATCAACCAAAATAAGCAAAATCAATGAAAATTAATTCCTTCTAGAAGCTTCCTTCAGTCGCTGATGTACTGCGAGCATAGGTCACCTTCTCCGCCATTTGGTCGAGTTGGCCAGCCAATGCAGCCACAAGATAACAGCCATGGGATAACGTCCCACCTCTTTTTTTTTTTTGATGCTTGTCGCTTGATTTCTTATCTCGAAATAGTTGAAATTTCCTTCTCTGCTAGTCTTTTAAAATTGAGCATGACTTTAATTTTCTTCCAAGTGATCGTACTGCCTTGGTCCCAAACTCCCAATTGCTGTTATGATTCAGTTTTATCCCCAACCAAGTCTATTTGTTCTTCAGCTTCCTCGTGCACTTATGTACTATCATTCTTCCCACGGCAACGATTTCGATCGCCTGCACCTGTTGCCTGTTGGGACGCAAGGACGGCGACGGGAGAACCAACCTAGCGTGGCTAGGCACCATGGCCCTGATTTCGCTGCCTGCCATGTTGGCTAAGTACACTATAACGGCACGGACGGGCATCCAGTCATCCACGCCGGCGCACGCAGGCGTTTAAAGCGGTGTCTGGTAGTTCTTTGTTCTGGAGACGGCTGTCCGAGGCCGATCACACCATGGAATCCAGCTCTCCCGTCTGTGACGCCATGGCAAGGTCTGCGCTTGCAACGGGCGCCCAACCATATGTGATGCCGCTGCAGTTGTTGCTCGTGCTGCCGATGTCGCGTCACCAAGGAGCAGAGAAGGCCACCGATTAAAGACGAAATCGCGTGGGAAGCCGCCTGTGGGAGGCAGAATCGCGGGGGAGGCGACATGTGGGGCGCCGGTTTGGAAGTGGACAAGTGGTGCCGGATTATTCAAAAGATCAGGCCCTGCAAGAGATCGTCGACGAAGATCAGGCCCTCCTCTGCTTGTCGATCGGTCATCAATCATCATGGCTTAGGGCAGCTAGCTATACGGATTTTTTTTTTTTGAGCACAAGCTATACGGATTTGGGTCTGTCTCTTGTACGCCACGGGGAGGCGATGGGCTGGGCCAGGCTCAGGCTGCATTGAAACAACTTTTCACGGACGAAACAAATATAAATCCAAACGATCGGACCGATACCTACAGGAACAACGTATGGGAGGTGCTTTACACCGACCTGGTCGGTGCCCAGCGACGAGCCGCACCCTCCCGGGCGTATATGGGCTCGGCCCATTTAGTTTGATCGTTGTTCGGATGAACGTACACCCCCGGCGTGGCTTACTGGGCCCGGCCCAACAGAAACAGGTAGGATTTTCTTTTTTCGTTTCTTTTCTGTTTGTTAAATTTTTACTATTTAAATATTTTTGAAAAATAAAAAATTATCAAAATCTGAATACTTTAAAAATTAAAATTGAGCATCTGCTTTGAACAATTTTTAAAAGATTTTCGCTTTTTTTAAAAAAACTTTTGAACAATTTTCAAATTGAAACAAATTTTAAATTTGAACAATTTTAAGTTTCAACAATTTTCTAATCTGAACAATTTTAAGTTTAAACTATTTTCTAATTTGAACATTTTTTTAATTTGAACAATTTTCTACTTTGAACAATTTTCGATGTGAACAAATTTTAAATTTGAACAAATTTTACATTAGAACATTTTTTAAATTTGAAGAAATTTTAAATTTGAACATTTTAAAATTTTAAACAATTTTTGAATTTGACAAATTTCATATTTGAACGGTTTTTAAATTTGAATGGTTTTCAAAGTTGAATGGTTTTTAGATTTGAACGATTTTCAAATTTGAACATTTTTTAATTTAATTTTTTTTTCAGTTTGAACAATTTTTAAAAATTAAAATTTTCGAATCTAAAATAATATAAACAAAACCGAAAATAGAAAAAAGAAAAGAAAACAGAAAAAGAAATCAGAACAGAAAAAAGAAAAAGCAAAAAACAAACTACACAGGCTAAACAGACCCAAATGGGCCTGGCCCATACCCGACCAGGAGGTGTGAGGTGGCCGGTAGCCACCGACCTGGTCGGTGTATAGGTTTTGCCACAACGTATGTCTTTCTAAGCGGAGGAACGATCTGACCGATCCGTATAGGAACAACGTATGTCTTTCTAAGCGGAGGACATACCACGGTCTCATTGGCGTTTAATAGTAAAGACGCCACGGGGAGGCGATGGGTTGGGCCAGGCTTAGGCTGCATTGAAACAACTTTTCACGGACGAAACAAATATAAATCCAAACGATCGGACCGATCCGTACAGGAACAAGTATGTCTTTGTAAGCGGAGGAACGATCGGACCGATCCATACAGGAACAACGTATGTCTTTCTAAGCGGAGGACGTACCACAGTCTCATTGGCGTTTAATAGTAAAGATACATTGACTTCAATCCTCAAGGCCTTAATAGGAATCCAACCTATATACTCCATGGTCGCAAATACATAATGTACAAATTTACTCAAAAAATTAATGTTTTCTATGTAGAACAAATATTATACAAAAATATAGATTTACAACACCAAAAAAATATTATTAGGTCACTAAAAATATATACATATTCATTATTTATTTATTTAACATTGTTGTTGATATTTTATTTTATATATTTGGTCAAATTTTAAAATCATCGACTCTTTACTAAGATACCCCATGAATTATGTGATGGAAGGCGTATATAGGTATATATGCAACTAAGATATATATGTGGCCTGCCAATATGGTTTTTGATGGTGGCTGAAATGAGTCATGCTAATAATGGGACCAGGTACAGTATAACATTGAATGTAATACTCTAAAGTTGGATGTTATAACTTTCTTGATAATTGATATTCTACAAAACAAATCAAGTTGTTGTTTTTAAGCGATTTCATAATAATAAGTTATCATTGTACACTATATGATTGTAAACATGTCTCCTCCCACATCCCTCACCAACATGATTTGTATTTCTTATATGCTTTGTGCCATTCTCACCTTGAATCCAAATTTTTTGACCAACATAAGATTAAATATCCTTTCTATCAATATATGCTAATAATGACAATGTAGTGAAATATGTGATTTTGAAGTTAAAAGCTCCTTAGTCAAGACAATAAATGTCGAAATTGAATTAGTTGGATTCTTCGATGTGCTAGAAGTTTGTGTTCTATGATTTGAAAGCTAGGCAATACTGTGATTTTCTCTCCTTCCTAATCTTGCTTCCACCTCAAGCAACATACATTTAGGCCGTGAATCCTTCGTCGAAGGTAGGGTGAGCCAACCTTAAGTGCTTCATATGACAAGTGGATTTCCCAATCTCAACATCCACGATTCAGGGGCTAGGCTTGACCATGGGGGTGTGGCGGCGTTGGTCCAATGTCCTACTCCTATATCTACATTGGAGTACGTATAACCACATTTTTATGAATTTAGGAAAGCTTAAAATTCAAAATATTTTGCCCATGTCACATACGAACAATTCTCCACCGACGCACCTTAACAAAGCTATTTAGCGTGTTTATTCTATTTAGAACCATCATCTTTGGGTTGCATTCAAAATTTGTAACTAAGTTGTTACCAAGATTTTCATGTTAACCACTACATACCAAAATAGTTAATATAGCCAATTTCATTTGACAAAAGTTGGAAAGGACATGGCGAGATAATAGTTGGCTAGTTGCCTAGATTTCACGCGGATAAGAAGAGAGATGCAAAATGAGCTAAGAAGTTGCAGGTTCCATTTATATACAAAATGCATTGTTGGATAATTAGGCACAATTTTCATGATTAATTCCAGAATATTAAGCATGACAACAATAACTACCAACATGTGAAACTCGAACGTACTAGATGCATTAATCAACATGAATAGTAGTAGGGCAAGCTGTATAACATCTATCGCTAAACAGATCGAGATATGTCGCACGTACCGATCTGGTGGAGGTGGCGGTGGCGGTGTAGCAGATGACGTCGCTGCAGTAACGTTGTTGATGACAATGTTGTTAACGACAGGAACGACGGGTCGAAGTAGACGACGCTGAAGACGACGGTAGGCAGCACCGCCCGACTTGGACGGAAGACGACCCGTGATGAAGAACTTGAGCAGTCGCGCAGAGCGCTTCCCAAAAACCTAATTTGCCCTCTCCCGTACAGGATCGCAAAGGCGAGCGGTTTTGGAGACCTGCTCTCCCATTCGACGGTGCACGCCGACGGACGGGATGGAGTAGGCTACGATGGTGCGCAAGCAGAGAGAGGTAGAAACCCTAACTCGTGTATTAGATGTGTTTCTGCGGTAGCCGGGCAAGAGATTATATAGGCTCAGGAAACCCTAGGCAACGTGGGCACGCCCACGTCGCGCGCATGTTCGAGTCGGTTACAGATAGCCCACGGTCCGGGAGCGACCCGAACCGACTAACTGCGACGCGTCCGTCTAGGACTCTATTCGTTTTCCTGAACTGCAAAAAGAAAAGAAAGTTTCGGCTCGAGGCTCAATCCACTCACCACTCACCACGAGCGCGGCGCGTGTCGTGACGTATCATGTCGAGACGAGCGAGCTAGAGGAGGAGGAGGAGCGCGCGTGTACCACTCCTATTCTTACCCACTTACTAGTGGTGGAACAACCCAACTTATAAGGTGGTCTAAGTTCCTCCCAACTTTCCATGTGGGACTAAACTTCCCACCTCTTGCCACTCCCTAGTGAGCTGCCACCAACTTGGGCTCAAACTCACAAGGCTGCCACTAAGTGGGCTTTGAGATTTATAGGCAAAGCTGAAATACTACATGGGCCAAATGATTTAGCCCATTTATTTCAACAATCCCCCACCAGATCTCAAATCCCCATTTAGAGATTTACCAATACTCGCTGCTTGTTTATATACCAGTGTTTCAGCGGAGACTGTTAAGTTGAACTTCCGCCTAGAACCTTAAGCTACATCCATTCACACTTGAACAATGGACTAAGCCTTGAATTGCAAGTTTTGCGTGAACAGGGTTTCACTCAAAGTCATAACCAGTACATGGCTGCCAGTAGCCTACCCCGCGGGTGAAGCATATGCGTCATACTTCGTGATCTCTTCATGAGTTTACTAGAGATCACCCAAATCTCATAGATTGCGACGTTTAACAATCGGACTCATATAGGTGTGTTATTTCAAGAATGCTCTTTAGGATAGCATCTTTGCTAAAATAGCCAACATAAACACATTAAGGCTTGTTGCCAACCTGCCTTACAGCAATTGAGAGTTGTGCATCTTCACATAGAAAAGATTACATAATACTCTCCTCAATTAAACCACTAGTTTGTTCTTCCCAGGTCACGGGATCTTCGATCACAAAGGTTGGGATTACCACTATGGTGTAATATCAACGGGTCTCAAACCCATCTCTCTCGATGCACTTTCTATCACATTACGTGATAGTCCCTTTGTAAAGGGATCTGCCAGGTTTTTGTCTGTTTGAATATATGTAACAGTTATTACTCCGGAGTTTCGCAATTTCCTGACAGACTTCAAACGTCTCTTGACGTGTCTTGATGACTTCGCGTTATCCTTAGAATTGTTCACTTTGACAATTACAGTTTGATTGTCACAATTCAAAAGGATTGCCGGAACAGGTTTTTCAACCACATGCAAGTCCATCAAGAGCTCACGCAACCATTCTGATTCAACAGTGGTTGTGTCTAAAGCAGTAAGTTCTGCTTCCATAGTTGACCTCATCAATATGGTTTGCTTGCAAGATCTCCATGACACTGCGCCACCTCCAAAGGTAAATACATACCCACTAGTGGTGTAGAGATCAGCTACATCAGAGATCCAATTTGAATCACTATATCCTTCAAGCACAGCTGGGTGCCCTGAATAGTGAATCCCATAACTCATTGTACCACATAGGTAGCACATGACCCTATCAAGTGCATGCCAATGATCAGTACCCGGGTTTGACATGAACCTACTCAACTTGCTAACAACAAAAGAGATGTCGGGTCTAGTCGCGCTCGCTAAGTACATGAGTGAGCCAACAATCTGAGATTATCTCAATTGATCCATGGCAATCCTCCGGTTCTTCTTACGTAATGTCACACTGGGATCATAAGGTGTTGGAGAAGAATTGCTATCAATATAGCCGAACCGGCTCAAGATCTTCTCAACATAATGGGATTGCGTTAGAGTAATCCCACTCTCGTTCTTAATCAGCTTGATGTTCAGAATCACATCAGCTTCTCCCATATCTTTCATATCAAAGCTCTTTGACAAGAAAGACTTGACCTCGTGTATTACTTTCATGTTTGTACCAAAGATCAGAATATCATCCACATACAAACATAGTATAACACCTTCGCCCCCACCATGGCGATAGTAAACGCACTTGTCAGCCTCATTGACAACAAAGCCTACAGAAGTTAAAGTTCTGTCAAACTTCTCATGCCATTGCTTAGGTGCTTGTTTTAGGCCATATAAAGATTTCAGCAACTTGCACACCTTTCTTTCTTCACCTTTTACTACAAACCCATCAGGCTGATCCATATAGATTTCCTCTTCCAACTCTCCATTAAGGAAAGCTGTCTTTACGTCCATTTGATGAACGATAAGACCATAGGAGGCAGCCATGGATAGTAGTACTCGAATGGTGGTAAGTCTAGCGACAGGTGAATAAGTGTCGAAGTAATCTTCGCCTTCTCTCTGTGTGTAGCCTTTCGCTACAAGCCGCGCCTTGTACTTTTCAATAGTACCATCAGGTCTTAGCTTCTTCTTGAACACCCATTTGCAGCCCACAGGCTTGCATCCATGGGGTCGTTCTGACAACTCCCAAGTTCCATTAGAAAGAATCGAGTCCATCTCATTATGGACAACTTCTTTCCAGTCATCTGCATCTGGAGATGCATATGCCTCTGCAATGGACGTGGGAGTATCATCCACAAGGTACACAATGAAATTATCACCAAAGGATTTTTCAATCCTTCATCTCTTGCTCCGTTTAGGAGCTTCATTGTCATCCTTCTCAGTAACATTCTCATGTGATTGTTCTAAATACTCACTAGATGTACTAGACTCAGGAATTATCTCAGTAGAAATTCTAGCAATGCTATGCATATCTTTCATAGGAAACATATTCTCAAAAAATGTTGCATCACGAGATTCCATAATAGTATCAACATGCATATCAGGTACCTCGGATTGAACTACTAAAAATCTATATCCTACACTCCGTGGAGCATAACCTAGAAAGATACAGTCCACTGTCTTTGGTCCGAGTTTGCGCTTCTTAGTAATTTGAATATTGATTTTCGCTAAACATCCCCATGTGCGTAAATACGAAAGTGATGGTTTTCTTCCAGCCCACTCCTCGTAAGGGGTTTCATCTTTGTTCTTGTTAGGAACTCTATTTAGGACATGACATGAAGTCAACAAAGCCTCCCCCACCATGCCTTTGATAAACCAGCAGTGGCTAACATGGAATTCACCAAGTCAGTCAGCGTGCGGTTTTTCCTCTCGGAAACCCCGTTTGATTGGGGCGAATAAGGAGGCGTCCTCCCATGAATAATACCATGTACCTCACAGAATTCATCAAAGATTTTAGGAAAAATATTCGCCACCGCGATCCGACCTAAGACGCTTGATCTTTCTCTCTAGTTGATTTTTAACTTTGGCCTTGTAAATTTTAAAGTATTCTAAAGCTTCATCTTTAGTTCGCAACAAATAAACATAGCAAAATCTAGTCGCATCATCAATCAATGTCATGAAATATCTCTTTCCACCTTTTGTCAACACACCATTCATCTCGCATAGATCAGAATGTATGAGTTCTAGAGGTGCCAAGTTTCTCTCCTCGGCCGCCTTGTGAGGCTTCCGAGGTTGCTTAGATTGCACACAACTATGGCACTTAGAACCTTTGGCAATGGTGAAATTCGGAATTAAACTCAAACTGGATAGCCGAGACATTAAACCAAAATTAATGTGACATAAACGAGAATGCCAAACACTGGTATCATCACTAACATTGCCACAAATATGGTTCACAGACTTATTACTGAAATCAGAAAGCGAAAAGCGGAACAAGCCTCCGCACTCATAGCCTTTACCAATAAATTGTCCAAACTTAGAAACAACTACTTTATTCGAATCTAAAACAACCTTAAACCCTGTTGGAGATATGCCCAAGAGGCAATAATAAATTGGTTATTATCTATCTTTGTGTTTATGATGAATGTTTATATACCATGCTATAATTGTATTAACCGAAACATTGATACATGTGTGTTATGTAAACAAAAAGAAGTCCCTAGTAAGCCTCTTGTATAACTAGCTTGTTGGTTAATAGATGATCATTGTTTCATGATCATGAACATTGGATGTTATTAATAACAAGGTTATGTCATTATGTGAATGATGTAATGGACACACCCAAATAAGCGTAGCATAATATCACGTCATTAAGTTCATTTGCTATAAGCTTTCGATACATAGTTACCTAGTCCTTTCGACCATGAGATCATGTAAATCACTTATGCCGGAAGGGTACTTTGATTACATCAAACGCCACTGCGTAAATGGGTGGTTATAAAGGTGGGATTAGGTATCCGGAAAGTATGAGTTGAGGCATATGGATCAACAGTGGGATTTGTCCATCCCGATGACGGATAGATATATTCTGGGCCCTCTCAGTGGAATGTCGTCTAATTGGCTTGCAAGCATATGAATTGTTCATAAGAGACCACATACCATGGTACGAGTAAAGAGTACTTGTCAGAGACGAGGTTGAACAAGGTATCGTGATACCGATGATCAAACCTCGGACAAGTAAAATATCGCGTGACAAAGGGAATCGGTATCGTATGTAAATGGTTCAATCGATCACTAAGTCATCGTTGAATATGTGGGAGCCATTATGGATCTCCAGATACCGCTATTGGTTATTGGTCGGAGAGAAGTCTCAACCATGTCTGCATAGTTCACAAACCGTAGGGTGACACACTTAAGGTTTGATGTCGTTTGAGTAGATATGGAATATGGAATGGAATGGAGTTCGAAGTTTTGTTCGGAGTCTCGGATGGGATCCAGGACATCACGAGGAGTTACAGAATGGTCCGGAGAATAAGATTCATATATAGGAAGTCATTTTATAAGTTTGAAAATGATTGGTGCATTTATGGAAGGTTCTAGAAGGTTCTAGAAAAGTCCGGAAGAAAGGCACTATGGAAAGTGGAGTCCCGGAGGGACTCCACAAGCTTGGCCGGCCAACCCTAAGGGAGGAGTCCCAGGTGGGCTCCACCTATGGTGGCCGGCCACCCCACCTCAAGGAAAGGTGGGAGTCCCACCTTGAGTAGGACTCCCCCTTTAGTAGGTTTCCCACTTTTGGGAGGTTTTGTTGTTGGGGTCTTATTCGAAGACTTGGACTACAACTCTTAGGGATTTCCACCTATATAATGAGGAGCCAAGGGGAGGGGCCGGCCACAACCTTGGCCGCACCACCACAGCCCCCTTGAGGCTAGCGCTGATACGCGTGAAGCACACGTCCGTTGGGAACCCCAAGAGGAAGGTGTGATGCGTACAGCAGCAAGTTTTCCCTCAGTAAGAAACCAAGGTTATCGAACCAATAGGAGTCAAGGAGCACGTGAAGGTTGTTGGTGGAGGAGTGTAGTGCGGCGCAACACCAGTGAAACCGGCGACAACGTGGAACCTGCACAACACAATCAAGATACTTTGCCCCAACGTAACAGTGAGGTTGTCAATCTCACCGGCTTGCTGAAAACAAAGGATTAAACGTATCAGTGGAAGATGATGTTTGTTTGCAAAGAACAGAGAGAACAATGAGCAGATTGTATTCAGATGTAAAAGAATGGACCGGGGTCCAGATTCACTAGTGGTGTCTCTCCAATAAGATAAATAACATGCTGGGTGAACAAATTACAGGCGGGCAATTGACAAATAAAGATTCAATACATATCATGATGATCACTATGAGATTTAATCAGGGCATTACGACAAAGTACATAGACCGCTATCCAGCATGCATCTATGCCTAAAATAGTCCACCTTCAGGTTAGCATCCGCACCCCTTCCAGTATTAAGTTTAAACAACAGACAATTGCATTAAGTATGGTGCGTAATGTAATCAACACAAATATCCTTAGACAAAGCATCGATGTTTTATCCCTAGTAGCAACAGCACATCCACTACCTTAGAACTTTCTGTCACTGTCCCAGATTCAATGGAGGCATGAACCCACTATCGAGCATAAATACCCCCTCTTGGAGTTACAAGTATCAACTTGGCCAGAGCCTCTACTAGCAACGGAGAGCATGCAAGAACATAAACAACACATATATGATAGATTGATAATCAACTTGACATAATATTCTATATTCATCGGATCCCACCAAACACAACATGTAGCATCACAAATAGATGATCTTGATCATGTTAGGCAGCTCACAATATCTAAACATGATAGCACAAGCGGAGAAGACAACCATCTAGCTACTTCTATGGACCCATAGTCCAAGGATGAACTACTCACGCATCAATCCGGAGGCGGGCATGATGATGTAGAGCCCTCCGGTGATGATTCCCCTCTCCGGCAGGTGCCGAGGCGATCTCCTAAATCCCCCGAGATGGGATTGGCGGCGCGCGTCTCGGAAGGCTTTCCGTATCGTGGCTCTCGCGACGAAGGCTTTAAGTAGGCGGAAGGGTAGGTCAGGAGGCGGCGCGGGGGCCCCACACCATAGGCCGGCGCAGGCCCCAGGCAGGCTGCGCCGCCCTATGGTGCCGGCCCCTCGCGTCCCCACTTCGTATCTCCTTCGGGAAGGTCCAGAAAAATAAGACCACGGGCATTGATTTCGTCCAATTCCGAATATTTCCTTTGTAGGATTTCGAAACCAAAAATAGCAGAAAACAGGGCACTTCGGCATCTTGTTAATAGGTTAGTGCCGGAAAATGTATAATAATGATGTAAAGTATGTATAAAACATGCAAGTATTGTCATAAAAGTAGCATGGAACATAAGAAATTATAGATACGTTTGAGACGTATCAAGCATCCCCAAGCTTAGTTCCTACTCGCCCTCGAGTAGGTAAACGATAACAACAAATAATTTCTGAAGTGACATGCTACCAACATAACCTTGATCAACATTATTGTAAAGCATATGAGATGGATGGAGTGATTCGAAGCAAAAGATTGCTAACAAAAGATAATGGCTAAACAATTGAATCATATATCAAAACTTTTCATGAATAGTACTTTCAAGACAAGTATCAACAAGACTTGCATAAGAGATAACTCATAAAGCAATAAACTCAAAGTAGAATGCATTGAAGCAACACAAAGGATGATTAAGTTTCAGCAGTTGCTTTCAACTTGTAACATGTATATCTCATGGATATTTGTCAACATAGAGTAATATAACAAGTGCAATAGGTAAACATGCAAGAATCAATGCACACAGTTAACACAAGTGTTTGCTTCTAAGATAGAAAGAAGTAGGTAGACTGACTCAAAATAAACTAAAAGAATGACCCTTCGCAGAGGGGAGCATGGATTACTGTTTTTGTGCTGGAGCTTTTATTTTGAAAGCATAGAAACAATTTTGTCAACGGTAATAATAATTCATATGTTGCAAGCCTCATGCATAGAATACCAATAGTGCCCGCACCTTGTCCTAATCAGCTTGGATTACATGGATTATCAGTGCATAACATATGTTTTAACCAAGTGTCACAAAGGGGTACCTCTATGCCGCCTGTACAAAGGTCCAAGGAGATCAATTGCATTTGATTTCTCGTTTTTAATAGATCTCAACTTAAGACATCCATACTGGGACAACATAGACAACAGATAATGGAGTCCTCTATTAATGCTTAAGCATTCAACAACAGATAATATTCTCATAAGAGATTGAGGATATATGTCCAAACTGAAAACTTCCACCATGATACATGGCTTTGGTTAGCGGCCCAATGTTCTTCTCTAACATATGCATACTCAAACCATTTGATCATGACATCACCCTTACTTCAGACAAGACGAACATGTATAGCATCTCACATGATATCCAACAAAGGTAAAAATTTGATGGCGTCCCCAGACATGGTTACCGCTCAACAAGCAACTTATAAGAAATAAGACACATAACTACATATTCATCACCACAATAGTTTTAAAGCTATTTTCCCTTGAGATATATATTGCAAAGACAAAGGAATAGAATTTTAAAGGTAGCACTCAAGTAATTTACTTTGGAATGGCAGAATAATACCACATAGTAGGTAGATATGGTGGACACAAATGGCATGGGTTTTGGCTCAAGGTGTTTGGATGCACGAGAATCATTTCCTCTCAGTACAAGGCTTTGGCTAGCAAGGTTGTTTGAAGCAAACACAAGTATGAACAGGTACAGCAAAACTTACACAAGAACATATTGCAAGCATTATAAGACTCTACACTGTCTTACTTGTTGTTCAAACACTTTACCAGAAAATATCTAGACTTACAGACCAATCATGCAAACCAAATTTTAACAAGCTCTACGGTAGTTCTCCACTAATAGATTAAACTACATGATGCAAGAGCTTAAACATGATCTAATGGGAGCTCAAAACAATTGCCAAGTTTCAAGTTATTCCAAACCATATGAAGCATTTTCTGATTCCAACCAAATAGCAATCAACGAAGCAATTTTCAGCCTTCGCCATGAACATTAAAGCATAACTAAGAACACAAGTGTTCCATATGAAAAAGCGGAGCGTAATATCTCCAATATAAGGATGGCGGGATCCAACTTTATTCAAACCAAAACAAAATTAAAAGCAAACAGACGCTCCAAGTAAAGAACATAAGATGTGATGGAATAAAAATATAGTTTCACTAGAAGTGACTGATAAGTTGTCGATGAAGAAGGGGATGCCTTGGGCATCCCCAAGCTTAGATGCTTGAGTCTTCTTAAAATATGCCGGGATGAACCACGGGGGCATCCCCAAGCTTAGACTTTCCACTCTTCTTGATCATATTGTATCATCCTCTTCTCTTGACCCTTGAAAACTTCCTCCACACCAAACTTAAAGCAAACTCATTAGAGGGTTAGTGCATAATCAAAAATTCACACATTCAGAGGTGACATAATCATTCTTAACACTTCTGGACATTGCACAAAGCTACTTAAAGTTAATGGAACAAAGAAATCCATTCAACATATCAAAAGAGGCAATGCGAAATAAAAGGCAGAATCTGTCAAACAGAACAGTCCGTAAAGATGAATTTTCAGAGGCACTTAACTTGCTCAAACGGAAAAACTCAAAACTAATGAAAGTTGCGTACATATCTGAGGATCACGCACGTAAATTGGCAGATTTGTTTTATTTTTTACAGAGAGTTCTGCGCAAATTCGTGACAGACAGCAATTCTGTTTCTGCGCAGCAATCCAAATCTAGCATCAACTTTACCATAGAGACTTTACTTGGCACAAAAAATGATAAGGATAGCTTGCTACAGTAGTAACAACTTGCAAGACTCAACAATACAGTAGTAAAATAAAACATGGGTTATCTCCCAAGAAGTGCTTTTCTTTAACGCCTTTCAGCTAGGCAGAGTGCAAATCAAGTATTATCTAGAGAAGAAACATCAACATCATTACCGGGAGTTGGGAGTTTTCTCAACAATGCATTGTATCTGGTCTATATAAGTAACTCCTCTTTCATTGCTCTTAGGCTTACTATTCTCATCAAACAAATTTTCAGGAACAAGCCAAGCATAGTTATTTTCTAAAGCTTCATGCATCCCTAGGAGCTTACTAGGTATTGGTACTTTGATCTTCCCCTCACCATTAACATTATTAGTATACTTTAATATTTCCATGTCCTTCTTTTCAAGTATTTTTGCAAAATCAGTATAAAAGCCAAGCCTCTTATGCTTAATAAAAACTTTTCTAGCTTCTTTAGCTATATCACCAAATTCTCTAAGAAGGACCTCTAAAACAAAATCTCTCTTTTCCCCCATCTACATATCAGAGAGTGTAAGAAACATGTGTTGCATTATGGGATTAAGATTAACAAATCTAGCCTCCAACATGTGTACTAAGGATGCAGTAGCAATTTCATAATTAGGAGCAAGTTCTACCAAGGATCTATCTTCAAAATCGTCAACTATACTAACATAAGTGAAAAATTCTTCTATATTATCTCTTCCAATGATAGACCCTTGCCCTACCGGTATATCTTTCAGAGTGAACTTAGGGGGAAGCATGATGAAATAAACAAAAGGTAAATAAAGTAAATGCAAGTAACTAATTTTTTTATGTTTTGATATAGAACAAGTTAAATAAGACAGAAAGTAAAGCGACTAATTTTTTTGTGTTTTTTATATAAAGCAAAAAAGACAGTAAATAAAATAAAGTAAAGCAAGACAAAAACAAAGTAAAGAGATTGGATGTGGAAGACTCCCCTGCGCGTGTCTTGATCTCCCCGGCAACGGCGCCAGAAAAGAGCTGCCGTTTAGTTTACGTGGGAGTTAGAAATCTCTGGGGTACAACTTTTCTTCAGGTCCCGGCAACGGCGCCAGAAATACGCGTGAAGCACACGTCCGTTGGGAACCCCAAGAGGAAGGTGTGATGCATACAGCAACAAGTTTTCCCTCAGTAAGAAACCAAGGTTATCGAACCAGTAGGAGTCAAGGAGCATGTGAAGGTTGTTGGTGGAGGAGTGTTGTGCGGCGCAACACCAGTGAAACCGGCGCCAACGTGGAACCTGCACAACACAATCAAGATACTTTGCCCCAACGTAACAGTAGGTTGTCAATCTCACCGCTTGCTAAAAACAAAGGATTATACTTATCGAGTGGAAGATGATGTTTGTTTGCAAAGAACAGTAGAGAACAATGAGTAGATTGTATTCAGATGTAAAAGAATGGACCGGGGTCCACAGTTCACTAGTGGTGTCTCTCCAATAAGATAAATAACATGCTGGGTGAACAAATTACAGGCAATTGACAAATAAAGATTCAATACATATCATGATGATCACTATGAGATTTAATCAGGGCATTACGACAAAGTACATAGACCGCTATCCAGCATGCATCTATGCCTAAAATAGTCCACCTTCGGGTTAGCATCCGAACCCCTTCCGGTATTAAGTTGTAAACAACAGACAATTGCATTAAGTATGGTGTGTAATGTAATCAACACAAATATCCTTAGACAAAGCATCGATGTTTTATCCCTAGTAGCAACAGCACATCCACAACCTTAGAACTTTCTGTCACTGTCCCAGATTCAATGGAGGCATGAACCCACTATCGAGCATAAATACCCCCTCTTGGAGTTACAAGTATCAACTTGGCCAGAGCCTCTACTAGCAACGGAGAGCATGCAAGAACATAAACAACACATATATGATAGATTGATAATCAACTTGACATAATATTCTATATTAATCGGATCCCACCAAACACAACATGTAGCATTACAAATAGATGATCTTGATCATGTTAGGCAGCTCACAAGATCTAAACATGATAGCACAAGCGGAGAAGACAACCATCTAGCTAGAAATTTCCTTTCTCGGGAGCACCAAAAAGTCCCTTATAATAGCTCGTAATATACGACTTTAGTTGTTCATGACCCTCGATCGTATCCTCATCCTGCACAAGAGTACGAATAAGTTTCTTCCTATGTCTGCCATTGGCAACACAATGGAAGTACCTTGTATTCGAATCTCCCTCCAGAATAAATTGGGCCTTAGATCGTTGGTACCATTTCAGCTTCTCTTCACGCAGAAGTTTTGCAATTTCCGCATTTGATTGGCTTTTTTGCACAATCTCTTATGTAGATAGAGGCCGAACTTCTGCTTTAGCTTCGAAGTCATCTATAATAGATGATAGTCGTTGCTTTCGTGAGGAACCATATAGTCGAACAAATAACACATGCTCCGACCTAGATAGGGGATAAATACTTTTTATGTGTACCCCTTAACCATGTACCAAACATAGTTGGACTATTATTACAAATTAGGGTGGACATGAACAATCTAACACATCCATGAGGAAACTTGCACTAAAAATACGATGTTTGGTCAAACATAGTTGGATTATTATTACAAAATAATTTTCTCAGTAGATTTTGCCTATTCTATTGTTTGTTGGCCCACTTTTGTCTACTTTTGTAGCTAATTTTCATCATTCGTTAGAAATAAACACAACTTAACATAGCAACCCTTAGGTTAATATTGTTCTTTTTGTAAGAGGAGGCGTCATGTTGATTCTTTCTTTTTTACACTATCGCATCACACAGTTGTAAGTTAACAGGAGCGCCAGCAACACACAAATGAGTAATATAACAAAAATAAAAAAAGGCAAACTGGTCGGGCTTCTAGATTCATCATAACCACCATCCTCACTGCGGACCAGTGATCCGCCGCGATGGCTTGATGCTCTTTATACCGCTGATGATGATTATTAATGGTTCATTCGGCACACATGTTTTTTAGGGGATTAGGGTGCATTATCTCACGTGTTTTTGGTGAAAACACATTATTTACCCAAGGATTGATCGTGTTTTTGCTGAGATGGGATCGCTGGCACGTGCTATGCCACCTCCCAGACGTTACGAATGATGGAATTGATAGATCACCACTAAGTCAAACACTCTTTTATTTTCACCCTGAAGATAGTCTCCGTTCAATGCCTTTAACAAGGACATTGCCAGGCACATCCAGTTAAGGCCAGACCTTCGGTTTTCATCCTGAAAGGTAAGACTCCGAACTTCACATGTGTTGCCGCCCCCACTTTCATACCATTGTTGCGAAGTCAGGAACCCAATCAAGCCCCTCAACAGTGCAAAGACTTGAACCTCCATTAGTTAGTCCTCCAATCCGGCCTTCATGATATTATCTTCTTCTGACTTCAGCATGGATCAGCTGTCACTTGGTGTTAACACAGAAAAGAGCTTCGCGCAGCACCCTCCAGAACAAAACGGTCGGAATAAAAGTATGGGTGCACACGACCGAATACAATCGATCCAGCAAACTCCAGGCAATAGAAGCACGGTTACATTTGCCGACGGCGCCTTCCGGAACTGAACACTCCGGCCAGATCACGAAGGGCAGACCTCCGGATGGTCTTCATCTTCGCCCAAGAGAGACCCTAGGACCGCCACTTTTATTCAGGTCGGGCCCCCACGCCGGCGACCATCCCAGGCTGGCCATGGTTGCCGCCGGAGACACCAAGCAGATCGCGTAGTCCGAAGACACCGCACACGCCTGGGCACCGCCGCAGCCGAGAGCCAGCCCTCCACCGCCGGCCGCCGATAGGCGAGGAGAAGGGGGCCTAGGGTTTCCCCTTGCAGCCCGCCCCCACCCTCCCTCCGCCGCCGGCAGGGCACACCACCGCCTCGTCGTCTGTCATGCCGTCACCGACCTGAGGCTAGGTGCCGCCATCGAGGTCCCCGACGATAGGGCCTCGCCCTGGCCCGATGAAGGCGACCCGCGCCCGACCCCCTCGCGCGAGATGACGAAGAATTCCCTGCCGCCGCCGCCGGCCAGCCTTTGCCTGACTGCGCCCCTGGCGGCGGCGAGGGAGGGGAGGGCGGAGTGGGGGGAGGCGGCGGCGTTGTAGAGATCCCCCGGCCACCACGCGGGGGAAACACGGGAGGGAGCCTTGTTGTTCGATCGGCAATGGCTAGGTTGCCAGAAAAAAAGGCGAGGGGAGCCTAGCGTTTTAATTCACGCGTGTATTGCCAGGTTTTGCACGAATACTTTGTTAGATCCTTTCAAACCAAAAAAAAATACCTGTATGCCGAACGAGCCCTAATGGATTAGTAAAATTTTGCTAAAAAGGAAAGAAAGCAACGATGATGCCTCTAACGGTTTGTGCTGAACAGTGAGTGCAGCAGAGCTGCTAAATACGGCGATTTGCACAAAAATAACCCTTTTATGAAAGAAATGCACAAACTAATCTCCCGGCCAAACTATTTCACATTACTACTAACAGTAGTAATGTGAAATAGTTTGGCCGAGAGGTTAGTTTGTGCATTTCTTTTATAAAAGGGTTATTTTTGTGCAAATCGCCGCTAAATACACACTGGGATAAGTCTACTTTAACTTTCCCCATGCATTGTAGGAGTAGAAGGTATCTTTCCCAGCAGAGAGGTATGGGAGAACCGAGAACACATGGATTGCTCCACACCATGATGGAGAGAGAGAGAGAGACTCCAGTTTTGGAGAAGAAGAGAGAAACAAAGAGTGACCAGCACAGGGTGGTGGGGGCGAGAAGAATTGAGGAGAAGAATCAGCAGCAGCAGCTGACAGGCTTTCCAACGGCAGGCTTTCCGGCCCGGCTAAACTGGGAGAGGAGGAGATCGTCCTAGATGGGTGTGAGAGTGACTGATGGCATGGCATCCGATGCGCTAGCTGTGCAGCTTTGATATCTTCTTCCCCTGGCGCACCAAAAGGCGGAGGCTTTGGCGGTCAAAAGGCTGGAGAAATGGAGTGCGAGTGCGAGAGCCAGAGGGGACATTAGCATTGCTTGAGTGTCAAGGTATGCGCCACACTCCTCAGCCTGGCAGTGGGGGATCGCCCATCCATGATGGGCGTTGCTTCAGCTGGAAGACGGCGAGGAAAGAACAAAAGCGTGGCCCCTTGCTTGCTGAGTAGTATCACATCTTTGCTGAAAGTACACATGACAGACAAAGAGGCGGTGAAAGTGTTTCATCTTGGGAGCAAAAGCTTGCTGATTAGCACCGCTAATCACTGTCGCGTCGTCCACTTTCTTCTTCTTTCTTCTTCTACCTGTTGCTGCACAGCATAACTTACTACTAATTAGTAGTATGCATCCACGCTTTGTACTGCTACTAATTAACCTGCAGAGGATCCGAGATGGCTTCTTCGCCCCCACTTTTCCACGTGATCTGTGCTGTCAGGGGATCAAAAGTACACCAGTCATATAGCACTCCGTTGATCCATAGATGCAGCTTGTGTGTGTGCTAAAGAGATAGGAGGAAGTGGGGTCCCTCCGTTGATCCGTTGATCCATAGATGCAGCTTGTGTGATATGCCGGTCGGTCATGCTAAACCTCTCGTCAAGCAGAGAGCAGCATGTTTGCTCCCTTCTAGATCTGCTACTCCATCCTGCCGTGAATGTGATGTGGGTACATCTGCCTGTCAGCTCACCACACCCTCAGAGAAAAGACAAGAGGAAGGCAGGATCTGGTGCCAGTCCCATGGAAGCATTTCGATCTCTGCTTGCTAGTACTTTGCACCAACAGACAAGCCAAAACCAATTCAACAAAAGAAAAAAAAGACAAACCCAATTTCACAAACCAATTCAACAACAAAAAGGAGAACGTAGGTAAAGCTAAATGAATTGGCCGTGGAACATTGGAGTACTAGTACTTGTCTGAAATATAAAAAGCCATGAAAACTGCGGTTGCTTTAACAGTGCATATTTGAACATGGTGTTTTGTCTCATAGGTCTAAATGTACCTATTACGAAAATTTCATTTTAAATTTATTTCAAAATATTGAAAATAAATCTAGGTGTACATTCTTATGTGCTATGTTCACGCACAAACGTTTGTGAGAAAAAGAAATATTTTGTGGGTTGTGTAAAAAAGACAAAAAAAAAAAACTAGTGATAGGCTATTTTGGAGCACCGAAAGTTGTCTATTTTACACAAGTCGCAAAAATGTCACTTTTTGGCAGAATTATGATATACCTGGAATTTTTTTCAGAATTTTTTTGATATTTTCAAATATGTATTTGAAACGGTGGTTCCATCTACATCTATGAGGCAAAAGGGATATATGTGCATGTTTGTCCTACTATATCATAATGCCTCGAGAGGTTTTCTGCCGGTATTAAAATGACATAGGATTCCAGCATGAAAATGAATATCATTGGATGTACAATAAGATGTTCTATTAGTATCAAAGGATTGTCTTTACAAGTACATTAAACATGCAAAGATACCTTGTCCAACCAGTGGCTATCTTGGAAGGGAAGCTGAGAGTGGCTGGGCGAGGCTAGTGTTTGGTTGGGTAAAGTGGCCACGTTTGGATCTACGAAAGCTGCCAACCATCACCAAAATAAGATTAGTTGATGAGCGGAATCACAATCACATGGGTGGTGGTTAATACTGTACAGGTCGCGGCTCTCTCTTTCTGATGCTCCATTGGATAGAAAGATTCAAGGGCAGCTGAACTACTTCCCAAAAAAAATAAGCAGAAATTGTAAACTGTCAAAAAAAAGTGTGGCTGGCGTCATTAAGCAATGTGAAGCATTTTCCTGTGTGGGTCCCTAACTTCAGATGCCACTGATCAAGCTGATAATTCCAGCAGGCTTTACAGCACTTGAGAGGGATAAAGTGACCAGAGCCGACGCCTTAGAATAAATGACCAATAGGAGCAGTACTATACGATCTTCTGATCTCCAATTAAGAAGAACAGATCAGGCTACGGCAAACCGACAGTAAAATTCCGTTGTCGCCCCGAGCAGCGAGAGATCACGTCGCGTGACGTGCTCGTCTGTCAGAGAATGTAGGGGACTGCAAGAACAGAGGCCCAGGACAACGTAGCATGGGGCAGTAGAAATTCTCCCATGAACATTTGAGGCTGCTCTTTGTGGTAGAGACGGTAAAATATGGACGGTTGACCTAGGGGATATGATGGTTTAGATTGAACAATATTTGCTGAATAAATCATCCCTCGTAACCATATTAATTGTCACTAATATAGATATATCTAGGTGTATTTTAATTTAAATACATTCATATTACTGATAATTAATACGAAATCAGAGGGAGTAATATTTTCTCACCGAGAGCCATCCTATCTTCACTTTTAAAAAGATCTTGTATATCTTTTAGAACTTAAACTACATAAAATTTGATCACGTTTTTAGAAAATATCATTAATATATACTCCCTCTGTTTCTAGATATAGGGTGTATAGTTTTGGCATGGTAATTAAAAAACGCACATTAAAGGCAAGTTACACGAGTTTTGGGCAAGATTACCCCTGAATTATTGCTTTGAGAAAATAGAAGAGTTTGTATGAGCTAAGAAAATGCAATCAAATCCAAATGAGTGGTTCTACGCAATACACCTTATATTTTGGAGCTTTTTTCAGAAAAACTATACACCTTATATCAAGGAACGGAGGGAGAACATTCAAGGGGATGCCGCACCAGCTTACCCATCTACCGGGGTCTACTCGCCTGCTCAAACTGCCAAGCCATGTCACCTCCCTCCCACCCCCCCCCCCCAAGATCGATACTAGCCTTGTAAGGCAATGTCCGGCCGCCACGGTAGCATGCGCCCCTCATCTTTGCCGCGTCATCGACTCATTGTAGTCATGTTCTTCTTCATCACACATGCCTCCGTTCCACCGGTCACGTGCTCACAGGGGTTGTCCCATCCTGGACGCCTACAACCTTTTGGCTTAGGCATCGTGTTCCGGAAAACGAAGTTGCCGCCAAGTGCGCAACAGGCTCCGGTGGTGTCTTGTTCCGCCAGCCGAAACGATAGCCGTCGTCTCCTCCAAGGTGCCGTCGGATCCTCCGTCGCCGCCTCCGAAGAATTTCAAGGAGGAGGTGGAGGCAGAGTAAACGTGTGCGCAGGCGGCACTCTCTGACCTTGACGATCCTCTCGAGTTCCTGGGCCTTCACTGTGCTTGCGAACAGAAGGTTTAAGCCGCTGCCTCAGTCCATGAAGACTTTGCTCATATTGAACCCTCCAATCAATCTGTGCTACGAGTACTAACGCAGCATGGCCTAGGAACGACCATCGGGTGATTGGCCCTGCTAAACAGGATGCTCTTCTCGGACCAGTCGATGTATTCTGGGATGTTTGCCATGGTGACTTCCGCGAGGTTTATCTCCCGCATGAATTTGTTCAGCTCCCTTTTGGAGACGCCGGTCTTGTGGATCATGTTCACCTGCCCCCGAGGTGGAGGGAAAACTTCGGTTGGAGCGCGAGTTTGGACCTATTGGGCCTAGAACTGCGACGCGGGTGAGGTCGGGATGGTTGCTTCCTGTATTATCCGGTGCGCACTGGAATTGGAGTTCATCGTCTCGCAAAACTTCTGAAGCTCGAGGAACTGCCGAAAATTCCTGAGCAGGTGAGATGATTTCTTACGATATCTTTTGACTCGATGCAGGCGTGGATGTACCAGGGATGTTTAGCTGCTCTGCGGCCGGCAGGTCGGGCACCTGCGGGGGCAATCCTGCCGGCTGCTTCGGCTGCCTCTGGATCCACCACGATTGTTATCCTGACGGTCATCGCGTCGATTGTTGCCCTAGTTGGTGTGACCAGATGGTAACCGTGTTGGTGTCGTTGGCTACTTTGTATCTGCGACCTGTCATCTTCTTGCGGTGATCGTTGCCGCGATATCATCGTCTCCCCGAGTCATTCGGGTGCCTCTGATTGTTTTCGTTGTCGTGGCTGCGTTGGCGGGGTTTTCGCACGTGGTCTTCGCCATCAGCCCAGCTGTTGGCGATCTTCATCAATTTGAATATGGTCTTTGAAAGGTCCGCCGCCAGTGGACGTTGATTGAGTTCCGCTCGCTCCTTGGCTAGCCGAACATGGTTTTGCGTTGTGTCCCACTCCGTCTGAGAGACTAAGATAGTGGTGTTGGCGTTGCCGCCGCTAGCTTCGCCATCCCGTCGTCGATCGTTGTTGATGCATGCAGTGTTGCCACCCGCAGGGGTTTCGGCTCCGGTCTCTGGGTCGAAGTTGACGTAGACTTGGTACTGTGCCAGCCGTGTCGTGGACAAAGGGATGATGTCGCTGCGGTTGCCAATGCTTTCCTCGTTAGAAGAGTACTCAACGCCGAAGGCGAAGGGAGGGGCGTCCGAGCGGAGCTCGTGCCTGGTGTCACAGTCGATGTAGTAATATGACGTCAGATCCGATGACTCGGAGTCATAAGACCTGACGGACATTTTAGACGTAGTCTGGCGTGATGATGACACCGATGGTGATGAAGGAACCGTCACGGGCGGTGTTTCCGGCGCAGCCGATAAATCGTCCGCAGTTGGTGATGAAGCAGTAGATGTGGCAGTCGATGAAGTCGCGGTTGCTGCGGGCCCTGAATAGATTGGGTCAGGAAGTCGGAGAACGCCACCGGCGCTGATGCGTAGGTGAACGCTCCCGATCGCCATGTCCATCCCGCCACATAAACCTGAAAAGGCCGAACGCGACGCGAAGGCGTGGGGGGTGAACTTGAAGGATCAAAAGCGGATCGAATCCTTCAGGATCGGAGATGATGGCGCCGATGATGACGAGCAGATGTTGTCGGCGCAATTGGAATAGCCGATGATGTGCCTTGAACGAGCAGGTTTCCCACAAGCGGCGCCAATTGACGAGGGGGCTCCTCGGTAATGCCCACCATGAGGGGCTTCGGGTTGATGGAATCCTGTAGGTTATCGCGAGACATCAGATACCAAATGGACAGAATGCGAGATTTACCTAGGTTCGGGGCCCTCGATGAGGTAAAACCCTTACTCATGCTTGTGTGATCTTGATTATTGGTGAAAAGGTTACAATGGGGCAGCCGATAGACTTCGTGGTGGTGATCTCGCTGGGAGGCAAGGTTTCTATGGTTTGGTGTATGCGAGATTGTGTAACACAATTCGCCGATAAACTCGCCGGAGTCCGGCCAAATTCCAACAAACTTCTGCATAATCCGACCAAATATTAGCAAAATCCGAACCGCGCTCGCCGGAATTGGCCGCCGGTTGGGTTGAATTCGACGAGCAAGGTTGGCGCCGAAGCGGGCAGTGAGCAGGGGTGGCACCGGAGGGGGCAGCGACAGGGCGGCCGGAGGCCAGCGGGCATGCGCGTGGGAGGCGGTTAGCAAGCGCGCGCGGGAGGTGGCCAGCGGCGGGGCGGTCGTGCGCGGGAGGCGGCCAGCGGCGGGGCAGGCGCGCGCTGGAGGCGGCTGGAGCATGCTGCGCGCGGAGGGGCGGGCGCCGGCTAGGGGGCGTGCGCGGCCAGCGGGCGGGGTGGTCAGGTGGCCGGTAGAGCTGCACGCGGGGAAAAAGAAGAAGAAACAAAAAGAAAAGTTGAGATTCCGGAATATGCTTTTTTAGTGTCTCGTTTTACGGTGTCTAGTCTGCGGAGGTTTTTTTCAGCCTCCAAATCTCGAATTTTTCGAGCTGTAACTACAACTTTAAGGTTTGTGGTTTTGGGGATGTGCTAGAGATGCTTAATACCCGCCGTTTCTACTCTGCTGATGTGTCGCCTCTTGTCAGTGGTCACGTAATCTAATCCTGATCGATCAGCTGGGCCGGGGACAGGTCGGTGCTCAATCTCCAAACTCCATTCCGCATTCCACGCTGGCAAATTCATCTAGTGTTCTCATGACTCTAATACCCAAGATGCAGCTTATTAAGACAAGGCAAATTTCGCGCCGAAAAAAGAAGATGCTCCACCTCCACGGATGCAGTATCGTGATTGCGGTTTCATTGCAGCAGGGAGAAGACGGCTGGATTCCCTAGCTCCATGGCCATGGTTTGCTTGTTCGCACTCATTTCTCGTCCTGAGTGCGTCCTCCTAGCTCCAATTGCACATGCTGCTGTCGGCTCCAGGAATCTCTCCGCCTCCTTTGCCAATTGCCATGTCCACGGCCATGCCACCGCATTATCCAACCCAAGTACCGCTGCACGTTTCATACAGCCCGTACACCGCATTATCCCTAGTCCTGGGAAGATGCCGTTCCCCTCTCTCTCATGCCCAATAATGGCGTTGCCAAACGGGAGGGGGAGCAGCATGTGATCTGAAGAGAGGAACGAGGGAGGGGGCAACTCACCTCTTCCGATTCTTCCTCCCCCTCCTTACACTCAGTCAGGACATCTCCAACGGAGCGACGCCGTTTGCGTTCGTGCGGTCGAAAAATACGTCTGGGACCAGGCCCAGCGGCCCGACACAAAGTGTCCGAGTTGTGCACGGAGACGCAAACCTGGCCCAAATATGCGCCTCGGATGCATCTCTGCGAACGCTGCGCGGACGCGCCGAGTGTCCGCTCGCGTTTGACGGACGTTTCGTAGGGCCCGCCTGGCAGTGACCTAGGCTCGAGGCGTCACTTCGGTGGTATGCGGCACGTTAATGGCGATGACCCACCTCTGCGCACGAAGTAATGGCGATGCCACGCGTGCAGCGCCCGTCGCCTGCCTCTGGTGTATATAAAGAGGGGCGCGTGCATCTCATCTCCTCCCACACAAAACCCTAGCCGCCGCAGAACCTCCACCTTTGCCATGAGCAGCGCCGGGCGCAGCCAGGCTAACACGCCTCCGCCTCCGACTCCACCTCCCCCGGTCGAGAGCTCCAACGAGGAGTTGGAGGACGACTAAAGCACCGACAACGTCCTCAACATAGCCATGGACCCGAAGTTCATGGCTGATGCGGAGCAGGAAGCAGAGGAGGAGCGGGCGGCCCACATGGCGTTCGACGCCGAGATGGAATGCTGCAGGGAGGCGGCCGCCGCAGAGGACGACTCCTCCAACATCGATTGGTCCTCTGATGACCCTGATGAGCCTACCCCAGAGGAGAGGGCGGTGGAGCAGAGGGCGTTAGTCGACTCATTCGAGACGCTCATGAAGGCCTAGGACGCCGCGAGCGAGGCGTTGCGGCAGCGCCTGCTAGAGGATGCGGCGGCTCACCGAGCTCTAGCGGCCGCACAGCAGACGGCACAGAAGCTAATGAGGGAGGGACGCAACGACGGGGCCGGGCCGTCGGGCAGCAAATAACCTAGGGCTTGTATCTCCTTTAGTTTGTAGTACATTATATTTTTTACTTGGTGAATGAAAAATATTATTGGAAAATAAAAATGGGTCGCCCCGCTAGGAGCACACCCAGACAGACGCAAACGAATGCTCGCGACCACGTTTGGGTGTCTGATATGCGTCGTCCCGTTGGAGATGCCCTCAAACGAGATCAATGGATCGCCCAACACGCAAGCAACACACCTCCCCCCTTGCTGCTGCTTCTTTCGCTTCCTTCTCCCATGGCTGTGCTAACCGCTTTCACGCCCAACAATCCCAACCCCCGGCTGGCCATGATATCATTGCCGCATGCTTGAAGTTTTTTTCGATAAAGGGAACATATTAATATCAGAAGATACCAATTACATTCAGCATCTGCAACAACACAATACCTTAATGGCAGTACAAAGGCACACGACCAAAAAAAAAGAAAAATAAAAACGAAGAAATAAAAGTCCATTTATCGCAGTCCTAGCAATAGCAATACTTTCACCACCAAGACAACACCTGAAATTCAGACACTCCAAAAGCGACGTCTTGAAGAAGGGAACAGTGCACCAGAGTTGTCGTCGCCTGATCAAAGATCTTAGGTTTTCATCCTGGAGATAGTTCCCGCTCTCAAAGCAATGGCTTCAACAAGATCATTGTCAGACACAACCAGTTAAAACCAGATCTTGGATTTTCACCCTGAAAGTTAAGAATCTGAACTTAACCTGTGCTACCGCTCCCACTTTCATACCACTGCCCAGAACACCAAGCAAGCCCCTCAACAGCACAGAGACTTGAACCTCCCTTAGCTAGTCCTCCAATCCAGCCTTTATAATATTCTCTTCTTATGACTTCACCATGGATCAAAATGCCACTTGATATCAAAATAGAACAGAGCTTCGCGCCGTTTCCTCCAGATCAAACGGTCGGAATAAAAACATGGATACGCATGAAACATGCCAGGAGTTAACTGAACCAACTGAAGAATGCCAGATTTTTCGAATCGGGGCGTGACCGAGCAAGGCTGGACTGACAGTGGGGGGTTGGAGGGGTGGGGGTGCATGCTGCTGCCGCCTTCGACAGCAACACAGAAAGAAAATTGCAGGAAAAAAACCAAGTACTATGTCATGTTGTTCCCAGGAATAGAAGATTCTATTCTGCAGATCTTTCTTCTACTCCCCCTCTCTCTATGTCACCGGTGCCGGCTGGGGCAAAAGAAAACAAAGTACAGCCCACACCATCCCATATCCTCCTGACGATAGTTCGGACTCTGCTCACGCGTTACGTACTTCTCACCATCCGTGGAGATCATCCTGTGGGCAGAAATCATCATTCTGAACAATAAAATATCTGATTTTTATCTTCCCTATGGAAGACTCAAGGCACAGTGTGCATTTGGAATCAACAGCTTAAAGCCCTTAACTTGGCAGAATTCAGTTAAGTTGAGCAAATCTACTGTATTTTCAATTGAATAGTTGCGGCCTGCACCGAACCAGGATATATACGCAGGTCCACTACCGTGCCATTCAAAAAATTGCAGGGAAAAACTTATGTCATGTGGTTCTCATGAATAGAAGAATCTCTGCTGCAGATATTCTCCCCCCCATCTCTCTCGCCAGTGCCGGCTGGGGCAAACGAACACAAAGTACATCGCACCCCATCCCATCCACCTGACGTTTTTCCGTCTCTGCTCACGCGTTACGTACTTCTCCATCCGTGGAGATCCATCATCTATGGGCAGAAATCATTCTGAGCAAGAAAATGATCTGATTTTTATCTTCCCTCTGGAAGACTCAAGGCACAGTGTGCATTTGGAATCAACAGCTATAAAAGCCCTCACCTTGCCAGGATTCAATTAAGTTGAACAAATCTATTAGAGAAAATTGCTTCTGTACCATTGACAACCTAGACAATGGCTTATTTGCCATCAAACAAAGCTGCAGTTCTTATATACCAGACACAAGCAAGTTCTAGTTCTTGTCAGTCGTTAGCGTGTCTCTCAATCCATCCAAAAATTCCTATCTTACCCTCAGCGTAGAAAAAATCCTATCTTATCTGATAAGGCTTAAGGAATCAAGATTCAGGCGTGGAGCTTGCAATGGCAAAGCTACAACATAGGCTAGACGTCTCACAAGTTTTTGATAATACCCGAATGAGCAATTTTCTGACGATTGAACTTACATGATAACCACCATGATCTATCTCATTTGTTGTTGTTTAACACTGGAATGAATAAAGATTAAGGAAAATACTTCAATGTCTGGGGATGCATGTAAGTATAAGGGTCGGTGCGCTTCACCCATTAGAGAAATGGAAAATTCCCTGTAAAAAAAGAACAGAAAATTCCAAAAAAAAATATCTAGACATGATTTACAATTGTTGCTTATTTTCCATTGAGGGCAAAGCAGTCATTTTGGCCTCTTAACAGACTAAGATAACGTTTGGCTAACAGCCAGTGGTATATAAGCAATTAAATTTGTTTGTGCTTGGTATATAAGCACTGTAACTTTGTCAATGGTATAGAAGCCATTTCCTCCATCTATTATCAACTTGACCATTTACGGCCTGTACCGAGTACCTACCCAGGGTATATATATACACAGGTCCACTACTGTGCCATTCAAAACATCAACATGAGACATGCATGCTACTACTATGTATCATCAGTATACGACGGTGTGTCATCAGCCATCCAGTGAGAAATAACGACATAACTCTACATGTACTTAACTCCATCAAGGACATGCATGCACACGTTTTGGATTCAAGGCAACGGTGTATAGTTCTTGGAGCTAGCTCAAGTTCATGGATCACAAGAAGAATAAGATTTTTCTCCCAGGTTGAAGTTCGGAACATATGGCACATGCGCTATTCTATTTATTTTTTTCCAGCGCAGGTGTAGCGCCTATGCCATACGCGTTATTCTACATAGTGTAGCCCCTATGACATAGGAGCTATAATATTTAGTTCCACACAACTTGTGCAAATTCTATAAGTTGAGCAAATGCATTCACAAATTCAAATTACACATAATTCTTGGAAAATTGAGCGAATGCATTTAACATTTCTACAAAGTCAATAAATCCTGATTGCAAACATTTTAAAAAATCTAAAAGCCATAAAGTTCGATAGTGACGATAAGAGTTCAATATTATCAACTTCTACAAATTTTCGATATCGACGACAAGTCCTACATGCTTACAAGTTCGACATGTCCACAACTGTCAGGATCCTCGAGCTCACTGACGCGGATAAGGGGAAGGAGAAGGAAGCTGGCGCTCCGGCGGCGCAGCCATGGGACGGGAGGAAACAACAGGTACGAAATTTAGGGTTTATTCATAGCATGCCACCCTTCCTCCCTCTCCTGCTCTTTATACAGAGCAGCATCACGCTTAATTTTCAAAGTACAGCTATTAAATTCATAAACAAGCTTAACACGGGAATTAACGCAGTTTAAACTCAGACGCTCGATATCCGTTGGACCCTTCACCAGGTGATCTTGACCGTTGGATAACTAAAGATGTTGTGGCTTGTCACCCGGTGTCAGGAGGCGATCCTGATAATGCCCCCCCCCGAGACAAGCTAGGCCTCAGGGCTTGAATGATGGGAACGTCTTGGTGATGAATTCAGCATCTTCTCAGGTTGCTTCTGCTTATATCATGCCTTCCCACTGTACTAACCATTGGCGCACAGCGACATCGCTGTCCCCTGCATTTCTATAACCTATCGATGCTGCAGGATGGACACATGTGCAAATTTTATCATACCTGATGGAGTTACCAGTGGTAGATGGGCTGACGGTACTGCTTTAGGACCAATTTGCTTCTTGAGATGACTCACATGAAATACATCATGTAGCAGAGTGCCGTTCGGCAACTGTAACTTGTAAGCATGCTTGCCAATTGTTTGAATTATCTTGAACGGGCCATACCATTTGGATGCCAGTTTCAGAGGATTTTCTTGTCCCAAAGCAGTTTCCCTCTGAGGTATCATTTTGAGATATACCATATCTCCGAGCTGGAATGATCTTGGAGTCCTCATATTTATTCATTGTTTTCTGTGCTCATGCTAGGTTGTGTTGCAAGGTTTGGATCATCTTTTCCGTGTCATGCAATGTTTCCTGGGCTGTAGAGGACAATGTAGAAGTTGCTGGTAATTCAGTTACGAGAGGAGGAGCATACTTATACAATGCCTCAAATGGTGACATCTTGATGGCAGTGTGGTAGCTGCAGTTGTACCAGAATTCAGCAGCAGGCAGATATTCACTCCATTTCTTTGGTTGCTGGAATGCCATGCACCTCAGGTATTGCTCCATACACTGGTTAACTCTTTCTGTCTGGCCATCAGAATCAGGGTGATAGGTTGTGGAGAAATGCAATGAGATTTTCAAGGCAGAGAAAATTTCCTTCCAAAGTTTGCTGAGGAAGATATTATCCCTGTATGTGGTGATGATTGTTGGTGGGCCACGAAGTTTGATAATATTGTTGATGAACAAATCAGCCATTGTTTAGACAGTGTATGGATGATAGAGTGGAAGGAAGTGGGCATATTTAGTGAGCTTGCCAACCACCACTAGGAACACATTTTTTCCTTTATAGGCAGGCAGCCCTTCAACAAAGTCCATACTAATTTCAGACCAGTTTCTCTTGGGAATGTTGAGAGGTTACACGAGTCCTGGGTACTGTAGTTTCTCAGTTTTTCATATCTGACATACTGGACAAGCTGCAATTTGATCAGTGACATATTGTTTCATCTTGGGCCAATAAAAAATATGCTTGAGCTTGTGATATGTAACCCTTGTGCCCGAATGTCCCCCAAATACTGAAGAGTGGAAGGAATCAAAGACTTTCTGTCTGAGGTCAGTAGAGGCACCAATATATAGTCTTACCTTGTATCTGAGAATGCCAGATTATACTTAATAATGTGCATGGCTGTTGGAGTCAATTGTTACCTCCTGTAGCAATTTGGTGCAAGCTTCATCCCCAATATAAGAAGTTATGATGTCATTGGTCCGTGATGGAATTGCTACAGCTAGTCCTTGACAGTTTTCTTGTTCCTCCTCTATATCCACTAGTTGGTATTTCCTGGACAAAGCATCAGCTGCAGAATTTTTAGTTCCTTTCTTGTACTAAATAGAATAATAAAATTCCAAGAGTTTCAGCATGAGCTTGTGTTAAATTCCTTCCAATAGTCTTTGGCTTGCTAGATACTTGAGGCTGCATTGGTTAGTTTTAATCAATAGTTTATTGCCTAGGAAATAATGTCTCCATTTCTTCAGGGCTTCTAGTATAGCTACAGCTTCGTTCTCATATACTGACATAGCTGCATTTTTTGGAACCAAGGCACAGCTGAAGTAAGCAAATGGCCTTACTTCTTGCATTAATACAGCTCCTAGACCAGTGTCACAAGCATTAGTTTCCAAAGTGAAGGGAATTGTGAAATTGGGTAATGCCAGTAGTGGAGGTTGGGACATGACTTCTTTCTGTCTGGAAAAAGAAGCTTGTTGCTCTTCTCCCCATTTGAATGAATTCTTTTTTTAATGCATTATGCAGAGGTTGGTAGATCAAGGCATAATGTGGAATGAAACGCCTGTAGTAACCAGCCAAGCCCAAAAATCCCCTCAACTATTTAATTGTCTGGGGAGTTTTCCAGTTGATAATGTCTTGGATTTTTGCTGGATCAGTGGCAACCCCATTACCAGAAATTACGTGCCATATGTATTCCACTTGAGGCTGCTCAAAATTACATTTTGCTAGCTTTGCCTTGAGTTTGTGTTCCCTACATACTTGTAGGACAATCTGTAGGTGCTGGATATGCTCGTCTTTGTTCTTGCTATATACTAGTACATCATCAAAGAAAACGAATACAAATTTTCTAAGGTATGGAGAGAAAATAGTATTCATCAGCTGTTGGAATTTGGTAGGTGCATTGCACAATCCAAATGGCATGACTAAGTACTCATAATGTCCCTAGTGAGTGGAAAAGGCAGTTTTCTGTATGTCAGCCTCATGCATTCTGATTTGATGATATCCAGATCTGAGGTCAAATTTGGAGAATAGATGTGCTCAATTTAATTAATCCAAAACATCTTCAATGATAGGGATTGGAAATTTTTTCTTGATTGTTTGTTCATTGAGACCTCTGAAATCAGTACATAATCTGCAAGATTTATCCTTCTTCTTGACCACCAAAATAGGAGAGGAATAAGGGTTGGTACTCAGTCGAATTTCCTTATTTTTCCACATTTCCCGAATGATTTGTTCCACGACAGTTTTTTGACTGTGAGACATTCTGTATGGTCTGATATTGGGTGTTTTCTTTCCAGGTATCAAGGGAATGTGGTGATCATGTTCACGAGGAGGTGGTAATCCTTTTGGTGTTTCAAATATATCCTTGAATTGTAGGAGCAATTCCCTGACTGCATCAGACACAGGTACATCAGTGTTGTTGTCCTCATGAACTTCCTCCATTTGTGTATAGCACAACAAGTATCCTGTTGCCCCTTGTGCTACCAGTTTACTGCATTGGTCAGAAGAAATGAGCAGTTTATCTGCAGGGAGGAGATGATCTTTGAATGTCAATAATTTCCCATGAACGCCAGTAGTAAGTTCTCTCCCAACAAAATCAAATGTGGTTGGATTGTGCTGTTTAAACCAATTTGCTCCTAGTATTATATCAACTCCTTGTAACTCCAGGATTCGAAAGTTTGTCACAAACTTGGTGCCTTCGACAGGGAATGGGCAATTGTATGATATAAAACCAGAAGCTAGAATGCCACCACTGTTGGAGATATGCCCAAGAGGCAATAATAAAAGTGGTTATTATATATATCTTTATGTTTATGATAAATGTTTATATACCATGCTATAATTGTATTAACTGAAACATTGATACATGTGTGATATGTAAACAACAAAGAGTCCCTAGTAAGCCTCTTAACTAGCTTGTTGATTAATAGATGATTAGTTTCATAATCATGAACATTGGATGTTATTAATAACAAGGTTATATCATTGTATGAATGATGTAATGGACACACCCAATTAAGCGTAGCATAAGATCACGTCATTAAGTTATTTGCTATAAGCTTTCAATACATAGTTACCTAGTCCTTATGACCATGAGATCATATAAATCACTTATACCGGAAAGGTACTTTGATTACATCAAACACCACTGCGTAAATGGGTGGTTATAAAGGTGGGATTAAGTATCCGGAAAGTATGAGTTGAGGCATATGGATCAACAGTGGGATTTGTCCATCCCGATGACGGATAGATATACTCTGGGCCCTCTCGGTGGAATGTCGTCTAATGTCTTGCAAGCATATGAATAAGTTCATAAGAGACCACATACCACGGTACGAGTAAAGAGTACTTGTCAGAGACGAGGTTGAACAAGGTATAGTGTGATACCGATGATCAAACCTCGGACAAGTAAAATATCGCGTGACAAAGGGAATTGGTATCGTATGTGAATGGTTCATTCGATCACTAAAGTCATCGTTGAATATGTGGGAGCCATTATGGATCTCCAGATCCCGCTATTGGTTATTGGTCGGAGTGAGTACTCAACCATGTCCGCATAGTTCGCGAACCGTAGGGTGACACACTTAAAGTTGGATGTTGAAATGGTAGAACTTGAATATGGAATGGAGTTCGAATATTTGTTCGGAGTCCCGGATGTGATCCCGGACATCACGAGGAGTTCCGGAATGGTCCGGAGAATAAGATTCATATATAGGATGTCATTTTATGTGAATAAAATGATGCGGAAGGTTCTATGGAAGGTTCTAGAAGGTTCTAGAAAAGTCCGGAAGAAACCACCAAGGAAGGTGGAGTCCACATGGGACTCCACCTCCATGGCCGGCCAACCCTAGTGGGGAGGAGTCCCAAGTGGACTCCCCCTTAGGGGCCGGCCACCCCCTATGGAAGGTGGAATTCCCACCTCTAGTGGGAATCCTAGCTTGGGAAGGTTTCCCACCATATGGAAGGTTTTGGGTTCGGGTCTTATTCGAAGACTTGTAGTCCAACACTTGGGGCTTCCACCTATATATAGAGGGCCAAGGGAGGGGGCCGGCCACACCAAAGCCACAAGCTTGGCCGCCCCCATAGTGGCCGGCCACCCCCTCTCCCCAAACCCTAGCGCCCGCTCCTCCACAATATCCCGCACGCTTAGCGAAGCTCCGCGGATTTCTCCACCGCCACCGACACCACGCCGTCGTGCTGTCGGATTCAAGAGGAGCTACTACTTCCGCTGCCCGCTGGAACGGGGAGGTGGACGTCGTCTTCATCAACAACCGAACGTGTGACCGAGTACGGAGGTGCTGCCCGTTCGTGGCGCCGGAACCGATCGTGATCAAGATCTTCTACGCGCTTTTGCAAGCGGCAAGTGAACGTCTACCGCAGCAACAAGAGCCTCCTCTTGTAGGCTTTGGAATCTCTTCAAGGGTGAGTCTCGACAATCCCCTCGTTGCTACCGTCTTCTAGATTGCATCTTGGCTTGGATTGCGTGTTCGCCGTAGGAAAATTTTTGTTTTCTATGCTACGTTATCCTACAGTGGTATCAGAGCCGTGTCTATGCATAGATGGTTGCACGAGTAGAACACAATGGTTTGTGGGCGTTGATGCTCTTGTTATCTTTAGTTGAGTACTTTGCATCTTTGTGGCATAGTGGGATGAAGCGGCTCGGGCTAACTTTACATGACCGCGTTCATGAGATTTGCTCCACGCTTGACATGCAACTTGTATTGCATAAGTGGCTTTGCGGGTGTCTGTCTCTCCTACTATAGTGAAGATTCAATTTACTCCTCTATTGAAAACACTAGTATCACCGTTGTGGTTCATGTTCGTAGGTAGATTGGATCTTACTCGAAAACCCTAAACCACGTAAAATATGCAAACCAAATTAGAGAACGTCTAACTTGTTTTTGGGTTTGGTGATGTGATATGGCCATAATGTGATGATGAATATGTATGAGATGATCATTATTGTATTGTGGCAACCGGCAGGAGCCTTATGGTTGTCTTTAAATTTCATGTTGAGTAGTATTTCAAAGTAGTTGTAATAGTTGCTACATGGAGGACGATCATGAAGACGGCGCCATTGACCTTGGTGCTTCGCCGACGATGATGGAGATCATGCCCGTTGATGATGGAGATCATGTCCACGCTTTGGAGATCAAGATCAAAGGCGCAAAGACAAAAGGGCCATATCATATCACATATGAACTGCATGTGATGTTAATCCTTTTATGCATCTTATTTTGCTTAGATCGCGACGGTAGCATTATAAGATGATCCCTCTCACTAAAATCTCAAGATAATAAAGTGTTCATCCTTAGTAGCACCGTTATCAAGTCTTGTCGTTTCGAAGCATCTCGTGATGATCGGGTGTGATAGATTCAATAAGTACATACAACGGGTGCAAGACAGTTTTGCACATGCGGATACTAAGGTGGCCTTGACGAGCCTAGCATGTACAGACATGGTCTCGGAACACGTGATACCGAAAGGTAGAGCATGAATCATATGATTGATATGATGAACACTTTGAGTGTTCACCATTGAAATCACACCTTTTCTCGTGATGATCGGGTTTAGGTGCGGTAGATTTGGTTCGTGTGATCACTAAGACAATGCGAGGGATATTGTTTTGAGTGGGAGTTCACCTAGATTTTTAATTATGTTGAATTAAAATTTGAACTCAATTTGTCATAAACTTAGTCTAAACTATTGCAAATATGTTGTAGATATGGCGTCCCCAATCAATTTTAACCAGTTCCTAGAGAAAGAAAAACTTAAGAGCAACGGTAGCAACTTCACCGACTGGTTCCGTCATGTGAGGATCTTCCTCAATGGCGGAAATCTGCAATATGTGCTTGATGCACCGCTAGGTGATCCTCCAGCAGAAACTGAAACCGATGAAGTAAAGAATGTTTACGCAACTCGGAAAACTCGGTACTCTCAAGTTCAGTGTGCCATCTTATGCAGTCTGGAATCCGATCTTCAAAAACGTTTTGAGCACCACGATCCTCATGAGTTGATGAAAGAGTTGAAGACTATTTTTGAAACTCATGCGGCCGTGGAATGCTATGAAGCATCGAAACACTTTTTCAGCTGTATGATGGAAGAAGGCAGCTCCATTAGTGAGCACATGCTCGTTATGACCGGGCATGCGAAGAAACTCAGTGACTTGGGAATAGTGATTCCTAACAGACTGGGATTAATCGTGTCCTTCAATCACTACCAAGTTACAAGAACTTTGTGATGAATTACAATATGCAGAACATGAACAAGGAGTTTCCTGAACTCTTTGGCATGTTAAAAGCTGCTGAGATTGAGATTAAGAAAGAGCACCAAGTGTTGATGGTCAACAAGACCACCAGTTTCAAGAAACAGGGCAAGTCTAAGGGAAAATTCAAGAAGGGTGGCAAGAAAGCTGCCACACCTCCTATGAAACCTAAGAACGGCCCTAAGCCTGATGCTGATTGCTATTACTGCAAAGAGGCACTGGAAGCGTAATTGCTCCAAGTATTTGGCAGATCTGAAGAGCGGCCTTGTCAAGAAGAAGAAAGAAGGTATATCTGATATACATGTTATAGATGTTCATTTCACTGGTTCTCGTTCTAGTACCTGGGTATTTGATACTGGTTCGGTTGCTCATATTTGTAACTCGAAACAGGAACTAAAGAATAAACGACAACTGCTGAAAGATGAAGTGACGATGCGCGTTGGAAACGGATCCAAGGTCAATGTGATCGCAGTCGGGACACTTCCTCTACATCTACCTTCGGGATTAGTTTTAAGCCTAAATAATTGTTATTATGTACCCGCGTTGAGCATGAACATTATATCAGGATCTTGTTTAATGCAAGACGGTTATTCATTCAAGTCTGAGAATAATGGTTGTTCTATCTTTATGAATAATATCTTTTATGGTCGAGCACCTGAAAAGAATGGCTTATTTCTATTAGATCTCGATAGTAGTGATACACATATACATAACATTGATGCTAAGCGAATTAAATTGAATGATAATTCTACTTATATGTGGCACTGTCGTCTTGGTCATATTGGAGTGAAACGCATGAAGAAACTCCATACCGATGGATTACTTGAATCACTTGACTTTGAGTCACTTGATAGATGCGAAGCATGTCTGATGGGAAAAATGACTAAGACTCCATTCTCGGGTATGATGGAGCGAGCTACCGACTTATTGGAAATCATACATACAGATGTGTGTGGACCAATGAGTGTAGCATCGCGCGGTGGTTATCGTTATGTTCTAACCTTCACAGATGATTTGAGTAGATATGGGTATATCTATTTAATGAAACATAAATCCGAAACTTTCGAGAAGTTTAAGGAATTCCAAAGTGAAGTAGAAAATCAACGTAACAAGAAGATTAAATTTCTACGATCTGATCGCGGAGGTGAATATCTAAGTTATGAGTTTGGCATGCATTTAAAGAAATGCGGAATACTTTCACAATTGACACCGCCGGGAACACCACAACGAAACGGTGTGTCCGAACGTCGTAATCGAACTCTCTTAGATATGGTTCGTTCTATGATGTCTCTTACTGATTTGCCGTTATCATTTTGGAGTTATGCATTAGAGACAGCCGCATTCACTTTAAATAGAGCACCATCAAAATCCGTTGAAACGACGCCGTATGAATTATGGTTTAATAAGAAACCTAAGCTGTCGTTCCTAAAAGTTTGGGGTTGCGAAGCCTATGTAAAAAAGTTACAACCGGACAAGCTAGAACCCAAAGCGGAGAAATGCGTCTTCATAGGATACCCTAAGGAAACTATAGGGTACACTTTCTATCACAGATCCGAAGGCAAGATCTTTGTTGCTAAGAACGGAACCTTTCTTGAGAAAGAATTTCTCACTAAAGAAGTGACTGGAAGAAAAGTAGAACTCGATGAGATTGAAGAATCTCTACTCGTTGATCGAGTAGCGCAGTACCGGAAAATGTTCCTGTACCACCTACACCGACAACAGAGGAAGCTAATGATAATGATCATGAAACTTCAAATGAGACAGCTACTGAACCTCGCAGATCGACAAGGGATCGTGCCACTCCAGATTGGTATGATCCTTGTCTAAATGTCATGATTGTGGATAACAATGATGAAGACCCTGCGACGTATGAAGAAGCGATGATGAGCCCAGATTCCAACAAATGGCAAGAAGCCATGAAATCCGAAATGGGATCCATGTATGATAACAAAGTATGGACTTTGGTAGACTTACCTGATAGCCGCAAGGCTGTCGAGAATAAATGGATCTTCAAAAGAAAAACAGATGCTGATGGTAATATTACTCTATAAAGCTCGACTTGTCGCAAAGGGTTTCCGACAAATTCAAGGTGTTGACTACGATGAGACTTTCTCACCTGTAGCGAAGCTAAAATCTGTGAGGATTTTGTTAGCAATAGCTGCATTTTTCGATTATGAGATTTGGCAGATGGATGTCAAAACGGCATTCCTTAATGGAGACATTGAGGAAGAGTTGTATATGGTACAACCCAAAGGTTTTGTCGATCCTAAAAATGCTGACAAAGTATGCAAACTTCAGCGTTCAATCTATGGACTGAAGCAAGCATCGAGAAGTTGGAACCGACGTTTTGATAAGGTGATCAAAGACTTCGGGTTTATACAGTGTCATGGAGAGGCCTGTATTTACAAGAAAGTGAGTGGGAGCTCTGTAGCATTCCTGATATGTAGATGACATATTATTGATTGGGAATGATATAGAACTATTAAGCAGTGTAAAGGGTTATTTGAATAATAGTTTTTCAATGAAAGACCTTGGTGAAGCATCATACATATTAGGCATCAAGATTTATAGAGATAGATCAAGACGTCTAATAGGGCTATCACAGAGTACATACCTGGACAAGATTCTGAAGAAGTTTAGAATGGACGAAAGTAAGAAAGGATTCTTACCTATGTTACCAGGCAAGGTCTTGAGTAAGACTCAAGGACCGGCTACGGCAGAAGAAAGAGAAAGGATGAGTCAGATCCCCTATGCCTCGGCAGTAGGCTCTATCATGTATGCCATGCTATGTACAAGACCGGATATAGCACATGCTGTTAGTTTGACTAGCAGATATCAAAGTGATCCAGGAATGGAACACTGGACAGCGGTCAAGAATATCCTGAAGTACTTGAAAAGAACTAAGGATATGTTTCTTTGTTATGGAGGTGACCAAGAGCTCGTTGTAACAAGTTACACCGATGCAAGTTGGAACACTGATCCTGATGACTCTAAGTCACAATCTGGGTACGTGTTTATATTGAATGGTGCTGCAGTAAGCTGGGCAAGCTCGAAGCAGTGCACGGTGGCAAAATCCTCAACAGAATCGGAGTACATAGCGGCTTCAGAGGCTTCATCGGAAGCGGTATGGATGAAGAGGTTCATTGTAGAGCTCGGTGTGGTTCCTAGTGCATTGGACCCATTTGTCATCTACTGTGATAACATGGGTGCCATCGCCAATGCACAAGAGCCAAGGTCACACAAGAGGCTGAAGCATATCAAGCTGCGTTACCACTCGATTCGCGAATACATCGAAGATGGAGAAGTAAAGATTTGCAAAGTACACACTGATCTGAATGTAGCAGATCCGTTGACTAAAGCTCTCCCTAGGGCAAAGCATGACCAACACCAGAATGCCATGGGTGTTAGGTATATTACAATGTAATCTAGATTATTGACTCTAGTGCAAGTGGGAGACTGTTGGAGATATGCCCAAGAGGCAATAATAAAAGTGGTTATTATATATATCTTTATGTTTATGATAAATGTTTATATACCATGCTATAATTGTATTAACTGAAACATTGATACATGTGTGATATGTAAACAACAAAGAGTCCCTAGTAAGCCTCTTAACTAGCTTGTTGATTAATAGATGATTAGTTTCATAATCATGAACATTGGATGTTATTAATAACAAGGTTATATCATTGTATGAATGATGTAATGGACACACCCAATTAAGCGTAGCATAAGATCACGTCATTAAGTTATTTGCTATAAGCTTTCAATACATAGTTACCTAGTCCTTATGACCATGAGATCATATAAATCACTTATACCGGAAAGGTACTTTGATTACATCAAACACCACTGCGTAAATGGGTGGTTATAAAGGTGGGATTAAGTATCCGGAAAGTATGAGTTGAGGCATATGGATCAACGGTGGGATTTGTCCATCCCGATGACGGATAGATATACTCCGGGCCCTCTCGGTGGAATGTCGTCTAATGTCTTGCAAGCATATGAATAAGTTCATAAGAGACCACATACCACGGTACGAGTAAAGAGTACTTGTCGGAGACGAGGTTGAACAAGGTATAGTGTGATACCGATGATCAAACCTCGGACAAGTAAAATATCGCGTGACAAAGGGAATTGGTATCGTATGTGAATGGTTCATTCGATCACTAAAGTCATCGTTGAATATGTGGGAGCCATTATGGATCTCCAGATCCCGCTATTGGTTATTGGTCGGAGTGAGTACTCAACCATGTCCGCATAGTTCGCGAACCGTAGGGTGACACACTTAAAGTTGGATGTTGAAATGGTAGAACTTGAATATGGAATGGAGTTCGAATATTTGTTCGGAGTCCCGGATGTGATCCCGGACATCACGAGGAGTTCCGGAATGGTCCGGAGAATAAGATTCATATATAGGATGTCATTTTATGTGAATAAAATGATGCGGAAGGTTCTATGGAAGGTTCTAGAAGGTTCTAGAAAAGTCCGGAAGAAACCACCAAGGAAGGTGGAGTCCACATGGGACTCCACCTCCATGGCCGGCCAACCCTAGTGGGGGAGGAGTCCCAAGTGGACTCCCCGTTAGGGGGCCGGCCACCCCCTATGGAAGGTGGAATTCCCACCTCTAGTGGGAATCCTAGCTTGGGAAGGTTTCCCACCATATGGAAGGTTTTGGGTTCGGGTCTTATTCGAAGACTTGTAGTCCAACACTTGGGGCTTCCACCTATATATAGAGGGCCAAGGGGAGGGGGCCGGCCACACCAAAGCCACAAGCTTGGCCGCCCCCATAGTGGCCGGCCACCCCCTCTCCCCAAACCCTAGCGCCCCGCTCCTCCACAATATCCCGCACGCTTAGCGAAGCTCCGCCGGATTTCTCCACCGCCCCCGACACCACGCCGTCGTCGTGCTGTCGGATTCAAGAGGAGCTACTACTTCCGCTGCCCGCTGGAACGGGGAGGTGGACGTCGTCTTCATCAACAACCGAACGTGTGACCGAGTACGGAGGTGCTGCCCGTTCGTGGCGCCGGAACCGATCGTGATCAAGATCTTCTACGCGCTTTTGCAAGCGGCAAGTGAACGTCTACCGCAGCAACAAGAGCCTCCTCTTGTAGGCTTTGGAATCTCTTCAAGGGTGAGTCTCGACAATCCCCTCGTTGCTACCGTCTTCTAGATTGCATCTTGGCTTGGATTGCGTGTTCGCCGTAGGAAAATTTTTGTTTTCTATGCTACGTTATCCTACAACCACCTGCCACTTTGACTATTCTTTCTTCAGTTTCTATTAGAGAAATCTTGTGCTTCTGAGCAAAAGCTAGATCCATGAATGTACTTGTACTGCCTGTATCAGCTAAGGCAACAACATGTGCTTTACTGAAATTGAGGAGGAGGGAAATTGTAGAATCACTGGGACTTCCACTATTATCTGCTGCAGAAATGCACATTGCCACTTCATCAGGGGGAGCTGCTTGTTGTGGTAACACTTGTTCTGGAACTGGAGCTAGTTCATGAAGCACCAGTACTTGTTGTATGGCCGGTGGTCGTGGGTCAATCAATAGGTGTCCCTGGTGTTCCTCTTCTTCATCATATTCCTGCAACTCTATCATATTCAAGGTTCTCCGCATCTGTGGGCATCTATGTCCAAGAAAGAAATTTTCATTGCAGTACCAACATAATCTGGGGCCTATGTTTTTATTTGGTGGCCTGTTGCGGTTGTCTCTTGGCAGCTGAGGTCGTTGGTTTTGTTGTTGTGGATATACTCGAGGAGCAGACGCAACAAGAGTTGTTTTCTTCACATTCAGTAAGTATGCTTGTTCATATTTTGTTGCATACCAATAAGCTGACAGCAATGTCTCAGCACTGGACAATGTGTTTGATATTGTCTTTCAGTCCACTAGTGAATCTGTCCACAAAGAAATCCTGCGGTAAGTAACTTCGCTCACATTTCATTTGTGTCATCCACTGCTCATATTGATCAATGTATGCATTGACAGTTGTATTCTGCTTGAGCAACTAAAGCTGCTCCATAGGGTCATTAGTTGTTGCGTTAGGAAAACGATCAATCAACACTTAGTTGAGTTCCTGCCAGGACAATGTTTGCAGCGGCAAGCCAGCGCTACTGATCCATGTTTTGGCCTATCCCCTGATATGTGCCAACCCCCATTTTACTCGACTTGTAAGGGGAATTTCCACCAGGTTGAAGACATCTTCACACTCCAATAACCATGCACGAGGTGAGTCTCCTGTGAATATGGGCAGCTCCACATGGGGTGTTCTCAAATGCAAGTCACTATTGTTGTGCTGCTGGAAACGCATGTGATCCATTTATCCCCTGTTGTGAAGAAAAACGATTTTGTGGAAAGTTTTGGGCTTGGTGTGGTTGCTGATGGTAGGTTGGATGTTGGGATTGGTTGTAGTTGTTGGTCTGGGGGATGTGGGTGGTGGTTGGGTTTAGTGGTGGTGTAGGGTGATACGTCTCCAACGTATCGATAATTTTTTATGTTCCATGCTACTCTATTGATGATACATACATGTTTTATGCACATTATATGTCGTATTTACGCATTTTCTGGAACTAACATATTAACAAGATGCCGAAGAGCGATTCTTTGTTTTCGCTGTTTTTGGTTTCGAAATCCTAGTAACGAAATATTCTCGGAATTGGACGCCCGGGTCCTATTTTTGCACGAAGCTTCCAGAAGACCGAAGGGGAGTCGAAGTGGGGCCACGAGGTGGCCAGACGACGAGCGGCGCGGCCCAGGCCCGGCCGCGCGGCCCGTCATCTGGCCTCGTGCGCCTCTTGACCTGCCCTTTCGCCTACTTAAAGCCTCCGTCGCGAAACCCGGTACCGAGAGCCACGATACGGAAAACCTTCCAGAGACGCCGCCGCCGCGAATCCCATCTCGGGGGATTCAGGAGATCGCCTCCGGCACCCTGCCGGAGAGGGGATTCAGCTCCCGAGGACTCTCACTACAAGATAACATGCATGTAGAGACGCTCAACTCCTTGGCTAGAGACGTGTTATTTCATCTCTAACTCATTGTAGAGACGCTCTTAAAAAGCGTCGTAGAAGCGTCTGCTTATGCACCATCTCAGGAAATGTTGAGACGAATTGTGAGTGTCTCTATGGTAAATGAGACGTTTTGTAAAGCGTGTCTACAGTCATAGAGACGTGTTTTTCACGATTCATACATATCGTCTCTATCAAAGTTTGAGTCGTTTTATTGCGTGCAAAGCATGAATATAGCTTATCTTTTATATGAAATGAAATATTTTTTCTTGTAAAATTAACATTACTAAATGTGCATATAGTATATTCAATCATCATAAAGCGAAGACCAGTAAAAAAATGATATGCACTCCAAGGAAACAAATATATATTATTTCAGAGCAACTGTACTTTACAACTGAATTGTACACCCACATAAACTAATTTCAAATTTCTCTAACAAAGATCCTAGAAAGTTCGATATATTTCTCCAAAGAACTTCATTCTATCTGTGACTTCTCCGAATATGCATCAGCTCTAGCTCCTAACTTCTGATCTTCGTTGTAGTCTTCTGTTGTGTTGCGTGCTGCAGAGAAAACCAATTGAAAAATAAATAAATTTCTTAGAAAAAGTAAACCTAAGTATATGATTAAGCGTCAAAAAAATATCAGTAAACATGGCTAGGTGAGAAGTGAGAGCATCAACTAAATACTGTATCACTGCATAATCAATTTTCTGCCATTACTTAGAGCATCTCAGTCGCGTCCCCCAAACCGTCCCCCAAAGCGATTTGGGGTGCGCCGGACAAAAAAAACGTTCCAGCCGCGTCCCCCAAAGCCCATTTTTGTCCGGCGCGGCCCGATACGGTGTCCGGCGCCCGAGCCCGTCCCGTCCGGGGACGACGCCGGGGCGCCGGACACAACGCGAGGCCAACCGCGGGCCCGACGCGTCGGCGGCACAGGGTCGTCGCACACTCCCGCCAAATCCCGCCGCTCCCGCCAAATCGCGCCTATACCGGCGCGCACAGGCCTCCCAAAACATATCCCGCCGATTTCTTTCTCCTATCCCGCCGATTTCTTTCTCCCTCCCGCCGTCCACCCGCCGCCGCTACCCTCTCCCCATTCCATGGCGCCGCCGACAGCCCCCAAAAAGATGGCGAGCCGGGCAATGCGAAAGCGCCGTTCGCGAAGCCGCGGAAGGCGCCGGCTCGAAGCTGAAGGAATGACCGACGATCAATGGCAGGATTGCTGCGCCGGAAGCTGTCGACGTTGGAGCGGAAAGGACGGAGGGCGGTGGAGCTGGAGAAGAAGGCTCGGCGGCGCGCCAGCACCAGCACGTAATGGCCGGTGTATCGCCGCCACCAACGCGAGCCCATGGAGTACGTCCATGCCGGTGTACGTTCCGGGACTGAACTCTCCGTCGCAAGCCGCCTTCTACAACGGGCCCCTCCGCCACTCCCGGGTGCGTGACGCCTAACTTGTCGCCGTACTACCAGGATGCGCTGCCGCACGTCGGCTTCAACCCCAACAACCTCTACTCCCGGGCGTACGAGCAGCGCGAGCCAGGACCCGGTCCGGACGGCGACCCTTTCACCGGCCGCAGGGGTCCGCTCGAATACGACGGCGCCGGTGCTGAGGAGGACGACGGGGTTGAGGAGGAGGACGTCGAGGAAGAGGAGGGGGTGGAGGACGACGAGGAGGACGACGATGAGGACGAAGAGGGCGGCGAGGAAGAGGACGACGAGGGTGCCGGTGACGATGATCTCGTGGAGGTAGACGCGGACGGCGTGAGGACGAAGAAGAAGAAGAAGAAGCCGTCGGGCACACGAGGCCCGAAGTGGACGCCTCTGGAAGATTGTTGTCTGTGCGAGTCGTGGGCGACGGTGAGCCATGACTCCATCATCGGCGCCAACCAAAAGGCGGGAAGTACTGGGCGAGGATCAAGGCCGAGTTCGATGAGCGCAAGCTCATCAACAGCGACTACAGGAAGGTGTCAATGAAGAGGAGCCAAAAGGCAATGTCGACGCGATGGGCCATCATCCAGGCGTCGGTGAACGCCTTCCATGGGTACCATCAGGACTTAGAGACCAGAGGCGAGAGCGGCGCCGACGCCGCCAAACTGGTACGACTGTTTCTTCCATAATCTGTAGCGCCTACATTGTGTTCGATGAAATGACTCTGCTTCCTTTGGTTAGTTTGATCGGGCCATGGATTTGTACGCGAAGAACTCGGAAGGTCACAAGTCTTTCGTGCTCATGCATTGCTATGGCAAGCTCAAAATGAATGAGAAATGGCGGCTGACGCGCTTGTCGATGTCCAAGGGGAAGGACGCCATTGATCTGGACGCGCCGCTGGCAACTTCGGAGGCGTCCTACGGCAACAAGGCTGCCAAGGCCGCTTTGGCCGACGCTGCGTCGTCCGAGAAGACGCAGGCGTCGATCACGAAATGCCTCGCCGACGTCTCCTCGACCTTTCTCTCCCGCGACAAAAAGACCGACCAAAGGTGGGCCGAGCTGCTCAAGAGGCAAGAGGAGAAGCTGGAGCTCGCAGGGACGACATGTCCTGCTGAGAACGTCGACAGAGGAATGTCTCCCCGGACGCGGCGGCGCACAATTTCTTCAAAGGCCAGATCCTCGACGACATCGAAGCCAAAATGGCGGCGGCGGACGCGGCGGCCCCGGCAGCGGCCGGCGGCAGCGGCAGCGCAGCAAGAGCGGCGACGCGTCTTCTCTGCTACTGCGTCGGCCTCTGCGTCGGCGACGGACGAGCGCACCATGCACGAACAGCAGATCGCGACGAGGTCGTCGTGCTCGACGGGCTGCGTCGACTCAGGATACGATGCCGTCGCCCAACCCCTTCCCCTTCTTCTAATTTGCATGCACCACCGGTCTGTAATATGATCGCGCCCAGTACTTTGATCGATCGCCGCTACTGATCGCGACGAATCGGCGGGAACGATCTCTTTTGAATGCATCTATTTGAATTTCTGATTGGGGCGGCGTTTGGGGGACGCGGCTGGGGAGCGACCCCAAACGCGCACGAACAAAACACGTCCCCCAAACGCTCGATCCGGCGCGGTTTGGGGGACGGTTTGGGGGACCCGACTGGAGATGCTCTTAAGCTGTACATAATATGGTACTAAATCTGTTGGCCTGGCTAACACGGAGCAGCAGGAACATACATGTATAGTGCAGCTTCCTCAGAACTTCGTCAAATCGGTTGTCACAAGTACGGAATCAAGCCTTTTCTACATTTAAGATGACAACGTTTAAAGCCTATAACAGTAATAAGCGCAGAAGAAAAAAAAATCTCTGGTACCATATTGGAATAGATAAAAAATTAACATGAGGTGTAGTAAACAAGATCCTTATGTCTCAACACAATAACTCTGGGAACGACCATCAGAATCTTACCTAATTCATCGGACATAAGGACATCCATATATAACTTGGATATCATAATGCAATTAGACATAAGAAACTTGCTTATAGCCACAAAAGTGCAAACCACCTGCAACCAAAAAAAGCACTGATAACATATCTTTCCTGGCACAAGCATGAAAAAAGAATGGGATTCTACCTGAATGCAAAGTAAAGAATGAATGGTCAGGAAAATAGTGAGATCGTAGACCTCGGTCGGGTACTCTTCTTTCGCTGTGTTCATGCCTCATAGTCTGCAGATTGATGTCCCTGTCAGAGAGCGAGTTGGTTGAGTGATGATACTAGTATAATATTCTAGGCAAGCCTTGTCAAGTGCGGATATAACTAACAATCCTCATCAATTACAAGAACACGATCTAGGGAGAGAAGTTCAACAAAAATATATGCATGGAGGGACTACAGTATAGCAGCAACATACCGGATTGCCAAATCCCACTAATGGCAGACGCATCAGCAATGGAGGGGGATTTGTCTGGATTCGAACCACCATGGGCCGGTACTGCCCGGTGTAAGAGGGCAGGGAAAGAGGAGCAAGGCATGGACCGGAAAGGGCACCTTGACTGGCCAGATGGGATCTCAGATTCGTCCGCCAGATCACCGCCAACATTGTCGCATGAACTGGGCAAGAGCACCATCAAGGAAATGACCAGGTAAGTGGCTGGATCCACCGGAGAGGCGCCGCCAATGAGCAAAGTGGCGGCGGCGCTAGGTTTTCACGACTCACGGTGGATAAGGCCCGAGTAGTACTAGCTGGATGGAATTTTCTAATTGTTTGTTGAGGATCTTTTCCAAGTCTTTGAGCGGTGGATTTCGGCACGATAGGACGATTTGACCAACGTCTCAAATAACGTCGCTAGGTGCCATACGGTCCTCCTTCTATAGACGAAAATAATATCGTCTTATAAAGAACGTCTTTATGTGTTAGTTTTCTTGTAGTGTCTACACCGCCATGGTCGCCTCCGGAGTGATAAGTGAGTAGTTCACCCCTGGACTATGGGTCCATAGCAGTAGCTAGATGGTCGTCTTCTCCTAATTGTGCTTCATTGTTGGATCTTGTGAGCTGCCTAACATGATCAAGATCATCTATCTGTAATACTATATGTTGTGTTTGTCGGGATCCGATGGATAGAGAATACTATGTTATGGTGATTATCAATCTATTGTTTATGTGTTGTTTATGATCTTGCATGCTCTCCGTTATTAGTAGAAGTTTTGTGCTCTTAACTCCAAGAGGGAGTATTTATGCTCGATAGTGGGTTCATGCCTTCATTGACACTGGGACATGTGAAAGTTCTAAGGTTGTGATGTCTTTTGCCACTAGGGATAAAACATTGATTCTATGTCTAAGGATGTAGTTGTCGATTACATTACGCATCATACTCAATGCAATTGTATGTTGGCAACTTATCTGAATGGGGTTCGGATGATAACCTGAATGTGGACTTTTTAGGCATATATGCAGTTGGATGGCGGTCTATGTACTTTGTCGTAATGCCCGGATTAAATCTCACTATATTTATCATATCATGTACATGCATTGTTATGCCCTTCTCTATTTGTCAATTGCCCGACTGTAATTTGTTCACCCAACATGCTTTTATCTTATGGGAGAGACACCTCTAGTGAACTGTGGACCCGGTCCTATTCTTTACATCGCATACAATCTACTGCAATTTTACTGTTTTCTTGCAAACAATCATCTTCCACACAATACGGTTAATCCTTTGTTACAGCAAGCCGGTGAGATTGACAACCTCACTGTTTCGTTGGGGCAAATTACTTTGGTTTTGTTGTGCAGGTTCCACGTTGGCGCCGGAATCCCGTTGTTGCGCCGCATCACATTTCGCCACCATCAACCTTCAACGTGCTTCTTGGCTCCTACGGTTCGATTAAACCTTGGTTTCTTTCTGAGGGAAAACTTGCCACTGTGCGCATCATACCTTCCTCTTGGGGTTCCCAACGGACGTGTACATCTACGCGCATCAAGCACTTTTTCTGGCGCCGTTGCCGGGGAGATCAAGACACGCTGCAAGGAACAGGACAAATCACACTCGGAAGATCCCTGCTGAAACTGTTGGGAGCAGTCATAGACGTGAGAGAAGGCACCTTAAAATTCACCTCTACACCCGGGGTAGCCATACATTCCCTAAGCCAAAGAGTAAGAAAGAGGACAAGAAAGGTAAAGGTAAAACCCAAGGTAATGTCAATGTTTCATCTCTCGATGTTACTTGATTTGCACTTTCTGCGCCTAGCTGAAAGGCGTTAAAGAAAAGCGCTTATGGGAGACAACCCATGTTTTTACTACGTACTTTGTTTTATATTTGAGTCTTGGAAGTTGTTTACTACTGTAGCAACCTCTCCTTATCATGTTTTTGTGCCAAGTAAAGTTTCTATGTCATAGTTGATGTTATATTTGGGATCGCTGCGCAGAAACAGCATTGCTGTCTGTCACGAATCTGGGCACAAGTCTCTGTAGAAAATTCAAACAATCTGCCAATTTACGAGCGTGATCCACAGATATTTACGCAACTTTCATTAGTTTTGAGTTTTTCCATTTGAGCAAGTCTGGTGCCATTTTAAAATTCGTCTTTACGAACTGTTCTGTTTTTGACAGATTCTGCCTTTTATTTCGCATTGCCTCTTTTGCTATGTTGGATGAATTTCTTTGATCCACTAATATCCAGTACCTTTGTGCAATGTCCAGAAGTGTAAAGAATGATTGTGTCACCTCTGAATGTGTGAATTATTAATTGTGCACTAACCTTCTAATGAGTTTGCTTGAAGTTTTGTGTGAAGGAAGTTTTCAAGGGTCAAGAGAGGAGTATGATATACTATGATCAAGAGGAGTGAAAGCTCTAAGTTTGGGATGCCCCGTGGTTCATCCCTGCATATTTTAAGAAGACTCAAGCGTCTAAGCTTGGGGATGCCCAAGGCATCCCCTTCTTCATCGACAACATCATCAGTTCCTCCCCTGAAACTATATTTTTATTCATCACATCTTGTGTTCTTTACTTGGAGCGTCGGTTTGTTTTTGTTTTTGTTTTTGTTTGAATAAAATGGATCCTAGCATTCACTTTGTGGGAGAGATACACGCTCCGCTGTTGCATATGGACAAATATGTCCTTAGGCTTTACTCATAATGTTCAAGGCGAAGTTTCTTCTTCGTTAAATTGTTATATGGTTGGAATTGGAAAATGCTACATGTAGTAATTCTAAAATGTCTTGGATAATGTGATACTTGGCAATTGTTGTGCTCATATTTAAGCTCTTGCATCATATACTTTGCACCCATTAATGAAGAAATACATAGAGCTTGCTAAAATTTGATTTGCATATTTGGTCTCTCTAAGGTCTAGATAATATCTAGTATTGAGTTTTGAACAACAAGGAAGACGGTGTAGAGTCTTATAATGTTTACAATATGTCTTTTATGTGAGTTTTGCTGCACTGTTCATCCTTGAGTTTTCTTCAAATAACCTTGCTAGCCTAAACCTTGTATCGAGAGGGAATACTTCTCATGCATCCAAAATCCTTGAGCCAACTACTATGCCATTTGTGTCCACCATACCTACCTACTACATGGTATTTCTCCGCCATTCCAAAGTAAATTGCTTGAGTGCTACCTTTAAAATTCCATCATTTACCTTTGCAATATATAGCTCATGGGACAAAATAGCCTTAAAAACTATCGTAGTATTGAATATGTACTTATGCACTTTATCTTTTATTAAGTTGCTTGTTGTGCAATAACCATGCTTCTGGGGAACGCCATCAACTATTCTTTGTTGAATATCATGTGAGTTGCTATGCATGTCCGTCTTGTCTGAAGGATCTATCACCTTAATGGTTGGAGCATGCATATTGTTAGAGAAGAACATTGGGCCGCTAACTAAAGCCATGAATCATGGTTGAAGTTTCAGTTTTGGACATATATCCTCAATCTCATATGAGAATAATAATTGTTGCTACATGCTTATGCATTAAAGAGGAGTCCATTATCTGTTGTCCATGTTGTCCCGGTATGGATGTCTAAGTTGAGAATAATCAAAAGCGAGAAATCCAAAATGCGAGCTTTCTCCTTAGACCTTTGTACAGGCGGCATGGAGGTACCCCTTTGTGACACTTGGTTGAAACATGGCATTGCAAAGATCCGGTAGTCCAAGCTAAGTAGGACAAGGTGCGGGCACTATTAGTACACTATGCATGAGGCTTGCAACTTGTAAGATATAATTTACATAACTCATATGCTTTATTACTACCGTTGACAAAATTGTTTCATGTTTTCAAAATAAAAGCTCTAGCACAAATACAGCAATCGATGCTTTCCTCTTTGAAGGACCATTCTTTTACTTTTATTGTTGAGTCAGTTTACCTATCTCTCTCCACCTTAAGAAGCAAACACTTGTGTGAACTGTGCATTGATTCCTACATACTTGCATATTGCACTTGTTATATTACTTTATGTTGACAATATCCATGAGATATACATGTTATAAGTTGAAAGCAACCGCTGAAACTTAATCTTCCTTTGTGTTGCTTCAATACCTTTACTTTGATTTATTGCTTTATGAGTTAACTCTTATGCAAGACTTCTTTATGCTTGGCTTGAAGTACTATTCATGAAAAGTCTTTGCTTTATGATTCACTTGTTTACTCATGTCATTACCATTGTTTTGATCGCTGCATTCATTACATATGTTTACAAATAGTATGATCAAGTTTATGATGGCATGTCACTTCGAAATTATCTTTGTTATCGTTTTACCTACTCGGGACGAGCAGAACTAAGCTTGGGGATGCTGATACGTCTCCAACGTATCGATAATTCCTTATGTTCCATGCTACTTTATTGATGATACCTACATGTTTTATGCACATTATATGTCGTATTTACGCATTTTCGGAACTAACCTATTAACAAGATGCCGAAGAGCCAGTTGTTGTTTCTCGCTGTTTTTGGTTTCAGAAATCGTAGTAACGAAATATTCTCGGAATTGACGAAATCAACGCCCAGGGTCCTATTTTTGCACGAAGCTTCCAAGACCGAAGGGGAGTCGAAGTGGGGCCACGAGGTGGCCGACGCAGGCGGCGCGGCCCGTGGCCCGGCCGCGTGGCCGTCATCCGGGCCCCTCGTGCCGCCTCTTGACCTGCCCTTTCGCCTACTTAAAGCCTCCGTCGCGAAAACCCCGCACCGAGAGCCACGATACGGAAAACCTTCCAGAGACGCCGCCGCGAATCCCATCTCGGGGATTCAGGAGATCGCCTCCGGCACCCGCCGGAGAGGGGATTCATCTCCGGAGGACTCTACACCGCCATGGTCGCCTCCGGAGTGATGAGTGAGTAGTTCACCCCTGGACTATGGGTCCATAGCATTAGCTAGATGGTCGTCTTCTCCTAATTGTGCTTCATTGTTGGATCTTGTGAGCTGCCTAACATGATCAAGATCATCTATCTGTAATACTATATGTTGTGTTTGCCGGGATCCGATGGATAGAGAATACTATGTTATGGTGATTATCAATCTATTGTTTATGTGTTGTTTATGATCTTGCATGCTCTCCGTTATTAGTAGAGGCTCTGGCCAAGTTTTTGCTCTTAACTCCAAGAGGGAGTATTTATGCTCGATAGTGGGTTCATGCCTTCATTGACACTTGGGACAGTGACAGAAAGTTCTAAGGTTGTGATGTGCTGTTGCCACTAGGGATAAAACATTGATTCTATGTCTAAGGATGTAGTTGTCGATTACATTACGCACCATACTTAATGCAATTGTCTGTTGCTTTGCAACTTAATACTGAATGGGGTTCGGATGATAACCTGAAGGTGGACTTTTTAGGCATAGATGCGTTGGATGGCGGTCTATGTACTTTGTCGTAATGCCCGGATTAAATCTCACTATATTTATCATATCATGTACATGCATTGTTATGCCCTTCTCTATTTGTCAATTGCCCGACTGTAATTTGTTCACCCAACATGCTTTTATCTTATGGAAGAGACACCTCTATTGAACTGTGGACCCCGGTCCTATTCTTTACATCGCATACAATCTACTGCAATACTTGTTTTACTGTTTTCTTGCAAACAATCATCTTCCACACAATACGGTTAATCCTTTGTTACACAAGCCGGTGAGATTGACAACCTCACTGTTTCGTTGGGGCAAAGTACTTTGGTTTTGTTGTGCAGGTTCCACATTGGCGCCGGAATCCCTGTTGTTGCGCCGCATCACATTTCGCCACCATCAACCTTCAACGTGCTTCTTGGCTCCTACTGGTTCGATTAAACCTTGGTTTCTTTCTGAGGGAAAACTTGCCACTGTGCGCATCATACCTTCCTCTTGGGGTTCCCAACGGACGTTTACATCTACGCGCATCATAGGGTTTTGTGTGGAGCTGGGTGTTGGTTCTGTGGTAGGTAGTGGTGTGGGTGGGTTGTAGGATTTGTGCACTGCACCACGGCTAAGCGTGACGATGATGCAGTAGTGGTGGACACCAAAGGCTCAACTTCGGTGACCACGGCCTTCTGTCAAGCATCGTTCATGCCAGGTGGGATAGGCAGTTGGGCTAGTGTTAGGCGTCCTAAGTTGGATGGGAAAGGGGTGGATTTGGTGTCGGCCGTGTGGTTTGAGGCGTGGACACCTCTGGGATGGATGAAAGGTGGGAGCTTGCTTGTGGTGGAGGAGTCACAAAGGTGGGTGCTTGGCCTGTATCGGGTTGGATCGTACCTTCTGGCTGCGTGAGCCGGTTGATGCTGGTCTGCATCCTCTCCATCAGCACCACCATGTTACCCATCTGGTTTGTGAGTATGTTGATGGAGGCGGTCGATTCTGCTTGGTAGATGCGGAGGCGCCGTCCCACAGATCGTGTGTCGCGCTCTTGACGCTGCACGTAGTGGAGCGAGCTCGTCATAAGTTGTAGAGGCCGATCCGATGACAGGTGTGTCATCGTTGCTTCTCTCACGCGACGAGTTGCTAGATCGGGAGGAAGCCCTGGATCTGGGCTTGTCCGCCATGGATACCGGAGAAGGATGTCGTCGGTGCGGTGTTTGAGGGTGGGAGGGAGGGCTTCGCCGCTTGTCGTTGCCTAATCGACGATACCTCGGAGGAGGGATCCTCACGAGGGGGAGAAGAAGTAGGGGCCATAGGGCGGAGTGCACACGGGACGGTGGTACGCGAGTTACCCAGCTTGAACACCTGCACGATGACAGGGCCTACTGCTGCTTGTCGGAATTATCTGGCGCTTGCGTGTTGTTAGAATGGTTGTAGTTGTGCCTCTAGGGCTCCCGGATCCGGCTTATAAAGGCGCACGGATCTAGGGTTTACATGGAGAGTCCTAGCCGGAATATTAACTACGGTACAATATCTTGCCGTGTTCGTCAAGGATCCGCCTTCCTTATGGCCGTACTCGGATCCGGATACTTTATGGGCCTCCACGGATCCGGCCTCCTTCGTAGGTCGGTTAGGATCCGGCTCCGGTTCCTGGGCTGGACTTCATCCTTCTTGATCATCAGCAACTAGGCCGCCCGATGGGCCCCATGCCACCATCACCGTCTGTGGGCCACCCGGGCTTGCCGGATCTAGGCCATGCCGTTGATATACCCATAAAGTATACCCACAACACCGCTGCTAGCCCGTGGTCTGAGAGCCGTCTTCTCTGATACCAGCTTGACAGGATCCTCGAGCTCACTGACGCGGATAAGGGGAAGGAGAAGGAAGCTGGCGCTCCGGCGGCGCAGCCATGGGAAGGGAGGAGACAACTGGTACGAAATTTAGGGTTTATTCATAGCGTGCCACCCTTCCTCCCTCTCCTGCTCTTTATACCATAGAGCAGGACCACACTTAGTTTTCAAAGTACAGCTATTACAATTCATAAACAAGCTTAACGTGGGAATTAACGCAGTTTAAACTCAAACGCTCGACATCCGTTGGATCCTTCACCAGGCGATCTTGACCATTGGATAACTGAAGATGTTGTGGCTTGTCACCTGGTGTCAGGAGGCGATCCTGACAACAACTACGACAAGCACCCCTAATTCCTTCCGCGTGTCCTATTTCCTCGTCCATCCTCGGAGCGATCTTCCTCTGCACCACTGGTTCCAATTCCTACTACTCCCCCGCTACATATTCCTCCGCATCCTCCTCAAAGATGAGCCCACGACGGCTTGCCGTCGGAATCAATGATCACCTTCTTTCCTCTCGGCACGTAGTCAACCGGCATGTACGACATGAACTTGCCCTTCCTAGGCTTCAAGAGATTAACGGAGCGGACTTGTTCTTGATACGTCTACAATGGCATGTTGGCCTCAAAGCATAGAAAGAAGAAATGCTTGATAACTTTGATTCATGAATGTTATAGGAGGAATGCATGATAACTATCATTTCGAACCTCATTCGATACCGATTCTTCCACATTAGTCGAGGTAGTGTCATGTATGTTATCGGTAGGGTCAGGTGGCACTAGTGGAGAAGAGGCCTTTGGTCCCAAGCAAATGACCCAGTGTAGAACCAAACCGGGACCAATGGGGGCATTGGTCCCGGTTCGTTTTGCCCAGGGCGACCCCACTAGCTCGGAGCCTGTCCGGTAGTGGCCTTTGGACCCGGTTTGTACTAAAAACCGGGACTAAAGGGTCGGCGGCAGGGCGCAGCCGTGTCAGGCGTGGGAAACCTTTAGTCCCGGCGTAATACAAACCGGGTCCAAAGGCCCCTCTGGACCCGGTTTGTATTGCAAACCGGGACAAAGTCCCCAATCTGGCTATATGACCTTGCCGCTGCCCAAGTGTGAGCCACACTTGGCCATTTTTTCACTTTCTTCACAAGAGGGGTGTATTGCTCTTCTCTCTTCTTCACATGCACAAGAGGTGTTCGATGAAATGCTTAAGAGGATTTGCCACTTGAGTTTACACAAATCAAGCCACACTTAACTTGCTTTTTTCTTCTTCATCGAGGTTAACAAGTTTATCCATTTCATCTGTAATTGATAAAATGCATGTGTATATATACATCGTGATGTTCTGTAATGGTTTTGATCAGCTTAATTATATCATGCAGATGAATCGGCAATGGATGTACATTGACCGACGGTTTGACGAGTTCACTTCGGGCCTGGATAATTTTATGGCTGTGGCGTAGGCAAACAAACATGGTGGCTTCATGTATTGTCCATGTGTCAACTGCAAGAATACCGTAAATTACGCTCACTCGAGTCTCATTCACAGCCACATTCTGCGATCCGGTTTCATGCCCAGTTACTATTGTTGGACCAAGCACGGAGAAAGAGGGGTTATGATGGAAGACAATGAAGAAGAGGAAGAGGATGATGACGGTTATCCCAATTTCCCTGAATACGATGATACTGCAGAAGGCAATGAAGACAATGAAGTAGAAGATCAAGAGGCACCAGATGAGCCTGCTGATGATGATCTTGGTCGGGCCATTGCTGATGCAAGGAGAGAATGTGAAACTGAAAAGGAAAGGTTGGCCTTCGACAAGATGATAGAAGATCACAACAAATTGTTATACCCAACTTGCGAAGATGGCCATAAAAAGCTAGGCAGCACACTGGAATTGTTGCAATGGAAGGCAGAGAACGGTGTCACTGACTCAGGATTTGGAAAGTTGCTGACAATAATTAAGAGGAAGCTTCCAAGGGGTAACGAATTGCCCGCCATTCGTACGAAGCGAAGAAGATTGTCTGCTCTAGGATTAGATGTGCAAAAGATACATGCGTGCATTAATGACTACATCCTCTACCGTGGTGAGTACGAGAATTTGGATGCATGTCTGGTGTGCACTGCATTGCGGTATAAGATCAAACGAGATGACCCTGGTGATGTTGAGGGCGAGCGCCCCAGGAAGAGGGTTCCTGCCAAGGTTATGTGGTATGCTCCTATATACCACGGCTGAAACGCTTGTTCAGAAATAAAGAGCATGCTAGGTTGTTGCGATGGCACAAAGAAGACCGTAAGAAAGACGTGATGTTGAGGCATCCTGCTGATGGCTCCCAATATAGAAAAATCGATAGAGAGTACCCAAACTTTGCACAGGATGCAAGGAACTTAAGGTTTGGTCTAAGTACAGATGGCATTAATCCTTTTGGAGAGCAGAGCTGCAGCCATAGCACCTGGACTGTGACTCTTTGTATATATAACCTTCCTCCTTGGTTGTGCATGAAGCGGAAGTTCATTATGATGCCAGTGCTCATACAAGGCCCGAAGCAACCCGGGAACGACATTGATGTGTACCTGAAGCCATTAGTCGAAGAACTTCTACAGCTGTGGTCCCTAGCAGGTGTACGTGTGTGGGACGAGCACAAGCAGGAGGAATTTGACCTAAGAGCGCTTTTCGTAACCATCAATGACTGGCCTGCTCTTGGTAACATTTCAGGACAGTCAAACAAGGGATACAATGCATGCACGCACTGTTTACATGAGCTCGAAGGTGATTATTTGGAAAAAGGTCAGAAGGTCGTGTACGGTGTACCTGGGGCATCATCGATTTCTTAGGACTACCCATCCCGTAAGAAAGAAAGGCAAGCATTACAATGGTGAGGCTGATCACCGGAGGAAGCCTCCCCATCGTGATGGTGTTGATATATTTGGTATGGTCAAGGATCTAGATGTAATATTTGGAAAGGGTCCTGGCGGACGGTCTGTTCCGAATGACGATGCCGGACACGCGCCCATGTGGAAGAAGAAATCTATATTTTGGGATCTACCCTATTGGAAAGTCTTAGAGGTCCGCTCTTCAATCGATGTGATGCACGTGACGAAGAATCTTTGCGTGAACCTTCTAGGCTTTCTGGGCTTGTACGGGAAGACAAAAGATACACCACAAGCACGGGAGGACCAGCAACGTTGGAAAGACCCCAAAAAGCTGCATGAGAGAGTTAAAGGACGTCATTTCTCCAGCTACGCTCTTACAAAAGCAAAGAAGGAAATATTTTTTGAATGTCTGAGCAGTATCAAGGTCCCGTCTGGCTTCTCCTCCAATATAAAGGGAATAATAAATATGGAGAAGAAAACATTCCAGAACCTGAAGTCTCATGACTGTCACGTGATAATGACACAGTTGCTTCCGATTGCATTGAGGAGGCTTCTACCGGAAAATGTTCGACTGCCCATTGTGAAGCTATGTGCATTCCTCAATGCAATTTCTCAGAAGGTAATAAATCCAGAAATTCTACCGAGGTTGCAGAATGATGTGGTCCAATGTCTCGTTAGTTTTGAGCTGGTGTTCCCACCATCCTTCTTCAATATTATGACACATCTCCTCGTTCACCTGGTCGATGAGATTTCCATTCTCGGTCCCGTATTTCTACACAATATGTTCCCCTTCGAGAGGTTCATGGGAGTCTTAAAGAAATATGTTCATAACCGTGCTAGGCCAGAAGGAAGCATCTCCAAGGGCTATGGAACAGAGGAGGTCATTGAATTCTGTGTTGACTTTATTCCTGACCTTAAGCCGATTGGTGTTCCTGAATCGCGGCATGAAGGGAGACTAAGTGGAAAAGGCACGCTAGAAGGAAATCAATGATATGTAGGGACGGAATTTCTTTGACTCAAGAACACTACACAGTTCGACAAAGTTCCACCTTGGTGGCTTCGTATATTGGTGACCACAAGAACTTTCTACGCTCCCAGAACCCGGGGCAATCGAACGATTGGATTAGGCTGCAAAAACATCTCCTAAATAACAAAGATATTGAGGATCAGTTGTACTTGCTGGCCGAGACACCATCTTCGACTATAGTGACTTTCCAAGGGTACGAGATAAATGGGAATACATTTTACACGATCGCCCAAGATAAAAAGAGCACCAACCAAAACAGTGGTGTCCGATTTGATGCAATAATGAATGAAGGCCCAAATGACACATATTATGGTTACATAGAGGATATATGGGAACTTGACTATGGACCTTCTTTTAAGGTCCCTTTGTTTAGGTGCAAATGGGTCAACAAAACAGGAGGCGGGGTTCAGGTAGACAAGTTGTATGGAATGACAACAGTGGATCTCAACAATCTTGGGTATAGAGACGAACCATTCGTCCTAGCCAAGGATGTGGCCCAGGTTTTCTATATGAAGGACATGTCTACCAAACCAAGAAAAAGGAAACATAAGGAAACAAATACATCAAACGATGAGCCAAAGCGCCACATAGTTCTTTCTGGAAAAAGAAACATCGTGGGAGTGGAGGACAAGACAGACATGTTAGAAGATTATAATAAGTTTGATGAAATTCCACCCTTCAGAGTGAACATTGATCCAAGCATCAAGTTAAATGATGATGATGCTCCATGGTTAAGGCCGAAGAAGATTAAATGATGAAGATGCTCCATCATCAAGTTAATTGTAGAATGTTCATGGCACAAATGAGTATCTCAACATGGCAATCAATTTCCCATTTATTTTTGTGTAATCATTTAACTGTATGTAAGATATTAAAAAGGCGCAGTTTCGAAGATGCCGTAGGGCGTGTGCACCAACGACATCTTCGAGAAGCTGCGCCACGGGAGATTTCCCAACCCTTCTGTTAGAGGAGATGTAGTCGTTCAGGGGCTTGCAGGGAAAAATTCCAAGGCGCAGTTTCCGAAGATGTCGTAAGGCGTGTGCACCAACGACATCTTCGAGAAACTGCGCCACGGGAGATTTCCCAACCCTTTCCCCAACACTGTTAGAGGAGATGTAGTCGTTCAGGGGCTTGCAGGGAAAAATTCCGAGGAGCAGCTTCCGAAGATGCCGTAGGGCGTGTGCACCAACGACATCTTCGAGAAGCTGCGCCACGGAGATTTCCCAACCCTTCCCTTCATCCATGGGAATGAAACTCTGCTTGGCTTGTTGATCTGCTTGGCAAGGCGTATCGATGCTCCTTTTATAGGCACGGCACCTCTTCTACTTTGTATTGTTCCTTCGACAGGGCGTCGTGCGCTACATGCTTTATCTCATCGAGCAGTGCGTACACCCATGCGTTCTTATCCTGCCGACATCTTTAGTCCCGGTTGTACCCACCAGCCGGGACTAAAGGTTACCCACACGTCCTTATCCCACCGACAGTTTTGTTAGATGACAAAAAAAAAGATTTTTAGTCCCGGTTGTATCCACTAAAGGTTACCCACACGTCTTTATCCCACCGACAGTTTTGTTACATGACAAAAAAATGATCTTTAGTCCCGGTTGTACCCACCAGCCGGGACTAATGTTTTCGGCGCCACTGCGTTCCCGCCTATTTTTCTTCCCGCGCTTTCCACTGCTTCCCGCCTCCGTCCTCCCGCCATTTTTTCACTATTTATATGATGGTTTGGCCTCCATTTACATATCACATCTAGACTCATATCTGCAAACATCATCACTCTATCCCATGGCTTCCATGGTATCTCTAACCCTCCGGGAGGCGGAGGCGCTTTGCGCGTCGATCTACCCATGCCCGCCGGGCTACCGCGTCCCGACCGGCTGGTTGCTAAGCGTCGGAGGCGTACCGGTCCCTCCTGTCCCTCTAGGTGTGGCGCGCGAGATGGCCATCACGAACCACTACTACTTCGAGCTCACGCCAGAGCAGCGGAGGAATCCCCAGTGGCATCCCGACTACAGCCCGACTTGGGAAAGCTTCTTCATCAATCGGCGTGAGAGGGCGCTTGCCAGGCCGAGGAGGGCGGCCCGCCTCCGTCGAACTTCAACGAGGCCGGCTGCCGGCTGTGGTGGCGCGGCCGGACTCTCCAGGGCGTCATGGCCTACCGTGGCCCCCGCCTGCGCTACCCTCATCCCAGCCCACGCGTGCTCCCGCCGAGGTTCGACTACCGCGACCCCGATGCCAGCGACGATGATGACGGTGACTACGATGACTACAGTGGCGAGTACTATAGGGCTAGGCACGAGTATGACTGAATGACTCGAACAGTCGAATCTGGCCATGTATCTTAATTAATTTTCAGTCGAGCTCTGTACTTTAATTCCATGTATCTGGCGGGAAATTTTTCTCATCATCAGCGTCTGCCACAACGACTTTATTGAAAATACAATTAAAATAGATAAACAACTAGTCTAGTCGATCTACTCGTCGTCGGAGGTTGTCTCGGTCCAAATGTCGTCCCACCGAGGGTCGTTGTCGGCCCAAGTTGTATTCGGGTTGTCGAGCTCGAACACGGCGACGGCCCGACGGTGGCGCCTGTTGGACCTACGATGTGCCCGGAGGTTAGCGAAGAACGCGTCGGTGTTGTCGACGTTGTTGGGGAACTGCGCCCTCCACTGGCGCATCAACTCCTCGTCGTGCTCGGCGATGGCGATCCGGCGCTGCACCTGGCGGTGCCGGCGACGGTCCTCGTCGTCGACGAGACACGGCGTCGGCGCGAGGAACTCCGCCTCCTCTAGCGATTTGACGTCTGGGAAGTTCATGTTGCGCCGTGGCCGCCGAAATCGCCATGCGGCCGCGTCGTAAGCGCGCGCCGGCTCCGGGGTGTTGTACGTGCCGAGGGTGAGCGGAAGCCACCGGCGCGCATCTCGACGTAGAACCTACCGCGGGCGCGCTCGGACGCCGGAAGCCGGACGAGCGCGACGGCGCAGCGGCATCCCGGTGACGAATGAACGGAGGCGACGGCCACGTGTGGTTCCGCGCGCACGCGGCGCTTTATAGCACAGCGACGCGGCAAGGTTGGCGACAGGTGGCGCGGCGAGGCGAGGCACGTGGAAGCGGCGGCGACACGTGGCACGGGAAGGGACACGTGCACGGTGGCGGTGGCGCGGTGGCGATACAGCGGTGGCGGTGGCGGTGGTGGCCACACGGCGGTGGCGGCGGTGACCAGACATGGCGGCGGCGGACACGTGTGGCACGGCGGTGGCCGTACGTGGTTTTTTTAATTGAAATAAGGCGGGAATGAAATTTTAAAAAATTGGCCTTTAGGCCCGGTTTATATTACAAACCGGGCCTAAAGCCCTATTTCGCGCGCGCAGCGAAAATCGCAGCAAAAAAGGTCTTTAGGCCCGGTTTGTAAAGGGGGGCCTTTGGGCCCGGTTTGTAATACGAACCGGGACAAAAGGGGGTTATAACTGCACCACTTCGTCTCCGCGGAGATGAAGCGCACAGACGCCGCCAGGCTGCCGCGCTGCCGATCGAGCCGCCGCTGTCGCCGCCGTGCGCCGCCGCCCTCCGCCTCCTCTTCTCCACCCATCGCCGCCCGCGCGCCGCCCTCTTTCTCCACCCGCCGCCGTCCGCGCCTTCCTCCTCGACCGCCGCCGTCTGCACCCCTTCCTCCTCGACCACCGCCGCACGACACCGCTGGCCGCGTCGGCCGCCGTCCTCCTCGACCGTCGCCTCCTCTCCGCCGGCAAGGTGAGCCGCCCCGGCCCCTTTTTTTTCTCATATATGTATTAATTTATATTATTTATATTTGTTAATTAGTGTATATATTTTAATTAGTATATTGTTAGTATATTATTAATTGTTAGTATAGTTGTTAGTATAGTTAATTAGAAAAATTGTTCGTATATGTTAATTAGTATAGTTGTTAGTATATATTGTTAGTATATAGTTGTTACTATATTATTAGAAAAATGTGTTAGATAAAAATGTATATGTTAGAAAAAAACTAGTGAAAATTATTGTTAGAAAAATGTGTTAGATAAAAATGTATATGTTAGAAAAAAAGTAGTGAAAATTATTGTTAGAAAAATGTGTTAGATAAAAATGTATATGTTAGATTACCGCTCCCGCTGTCGTTCCCGACCCCCGATTCGGATCGATCGATCCGGGGTCGTGGAACGCGGCGTCGACCCCGAACTGATCGATAAACACAATATCATGTTTTTTTATTTATATTAGTACATATATGAATTGGTTTCGTAGCTACGATGCCGCGACAGCCGCCGCGCCGTGTTCTCACTATTCTGGAGGAGATGCAGCAGCTGGGGGAGGTCCGGGACTGGGCTCCGCCGGGGTGGCACTGGGAGGTCTTAGCTTCCGGGGCGCGCACCTTGGTGCGGAATCCGGGTCCCATCGTCGAGCCAAATATTCTATGGTGGAGGTCTTATGGGCCACGGTCGTTTCAGAGGGAGCCGGCCCCGCCGGAGGTAGCTTAGCGCATTGCGGCGGAGGACGAGCACGTTCGCCGTTACATGTATGCGTTAGACAACATGTATAGCACCGGATGGAGCGTTATGCAGGGATCTCATGTTAGCTATGCTCCCGTGACTGTTCCGTGGCTTTGGGGGTTTACCCGGCGCGGCTCAGGTCCGGTCGGCGCGGTTGAGAGGTTGTAGTATTGATTGATGTATTAGGGTTAAGTAAACATGAACCCGATCTATGTATGCATGTAACTGCACTATCTGCTTTAAGCACTATATTATCGATCCTTAGTTAAGAACTACATATGTAACTCCATTTTCAGTTTTCTGCATTATCCTTAATTTGATCATATGATGGTTCCTATATATAGCTTGCAGGTCGTTGTAGAAAGCATCGAGAGAGATGAAACTCAAGAAAATTTCATGGCTGACCTCATAGCCAACGGTACACTGGATGATCGCGACGACGACGTTATTCCAGATGATGGCGGTGACGATGTCACCGCAACTTTTTTGAATGACTCCGGTGAGGGAGCGGAGAATATTGAGGAGGAAGATCCTAATGGCGCCGGTGAGGAAGAAGATCATCATAATGGCTACGGAACCATAGTTATCACCCAGGTATATAAATTAATTAAGCCACTGTTGATCGACTAGATGCATTAACTAATTAAATTGTACTGACTATGAATTATTTCTTTTTTAGCCCTCCGGATCGAGCACTTCTTCTATAAAGTCGAAGAAGCGAGGCCCGGCCAAAAAGTTGGACGACGGTGTTAGGCACGACATCACCCATATCGCTAAGGATGGTAAACCGATTGCTCCAGAGAAAAGTGCAAAGTCATTTATAGCTCAATGCGGAGTGCTTGTTAGGGACCACATCCCGATCACCGTTCGAGAATGGAACAAGCCGAAGAACCTAGTGCTGTCTTCAGAGGAAGAAGCTCAAGGTCTTTATATCGATGATGTAGCCAAAAATAGCATTCTGACCAAGCTCATGTCACATTTCAACATAGTACCCGAAGAGGGGGGTGCCGCTTAAAAGGCCAAGATGGAGCAGGCCCTCCGCGACTTTGCCAAGAAGAAGATGGCCGAACTATTCAAGGGCCACAAGAAAAGATTGCGCCCTTATCAAGAAAAAGAAGACTCCGGACAGTGAGAAGGTAAAAAATCACTGGGACGAATTCGTGAAGTACAGCACGGAGTCAGAAGAATTTAAGAAAAGGTCGGCAACAAATAAGGCAAATGCTGCGTTGAAGCAATATCACCAAATTCTGGGTCCAGGTGGATACAGGGCTAACCGTCCTAAGTGGCAGGCAGCTGAGGCGGAACTGACCAGGACACACGGTTGGATCGAACGGTGTAAGGAGTGGTTCTACGGGATTGGGGGAACGTTGCATCCAGAAACAGGGAAGTGCATCTATAAGAAAGCTCATCTGAAGTTTCCCATTGAAGCCTTGGAAAAAGCACATAAGGACGTGGAGGAGGGGAGGTTCCAGCCCGAAAGAGAGAACGATGAGCTGACACGCGCCCTTGGGAACAAAGAACACGGCGGACGAACACGAGGCACAGAAGGCTCCGTTCCGTGGAACCTTCCTGCGGAAAGGAAGAGATTTCCTGATAAAAGCCATGAGAGGAGAAAGGCAAGGGAAACAGACCGCATAGCGTCCTTAGAGGAGGGTTTTAGCACCATTCAAGCCCAATTAACCATGGTAACCCAAGTACTTACATCCCAGATGGCTCAGGGGCAGGCTGTAGATCCTGCGCCATTGCTCAATGCCCTCGTCCCGCTGCAATCTCAACAACACCGGAAAAGCAGCGTGGCTTCCACTCAGCAGGAGGATAATGATGATGATGATGACCAGGTGGTCGAGCCTCCTCGCTACCCCCCCGTGGATGATCTCACTGAGAGCTGTCCTTGTGAGCTGCATGTTAAAGTTTTCAACCTATCCTTCAAGGCGGCGGTCGGCATCCTCTTACCTACAAGGTCTTACCATTGCCGTCCGGTCCAAGACGACTTTGCTGTTGTGATGGTGGATGAAGTGTTGAGAGATTATGAGGGGATGGTGCTTGAGCACCCTGCAGGTGAAGATGGGGAAATCAAAGAACTGGGAGAAGCCCGTAGAACCACCGTGCAATGGCGGAAGGAGAACATTGTGTTTCCAGGTGAGAAGCCACCAAGCAGGCCACCTCCTCCGCCTCCTCCGCCACCTGCAGGGTCTCCTCCGCGTGATGATTCTCCTATGCGCGATGATGATTCCCCTGTGCATGAGCAGTCTCCTCCGCGTGAAAATACTCCGCCGCCTCCTCCTCCTCGTCAGGAGACTCCGCCGCCTCCACCTAAGCAAAAGAGGAAGCTAACCACGGCACCTCCTACAGCTCCGAAGAGATCATCAACTCCGATGAGGGCACAGACTCCAGAGTTGTTACCACATGAGCAGACTGAAGAGCAAAAGGCGTTTCTTGCGCCGAAGAAGATGTTTATTCCACCGCATACAGTGAAGCACTTTGCCGAGACGAGAATGAAGAGACCTGAGCTGAGAGTTGATTATGACCGCTCTCTTGGACAGTCCTCTAGAGCGAGCAAAGAAGCAAAAAAAGTCGCCCAGCTTGGACAGCAGGACAATCATGTCATACCCCACTTCGTCGTGCAGCCCTATGATGATCCAGAGACGGCATCGATGATCGAACGGGAGGCTAGAGATCAGGGAGCATCAGTTGAGTACGAAGATTACTATCCAACGGCTCAAGTGGTAAACATGTATAGATACAGAAAAGATCTCGTCAAACTTGGCGAGCTCGCGCGTCTAGGGACTCAGATGCGAAGGTTGCATGACTGGTACCTGAAAGCATGTCGAAGAGGTGATCGCTACCTCACGGTGTATCTTAGAGATGAGCATTACTTCCGGGGGCGGGAGGAGATAAACCTTGAGTTAGAAGAACTATTTCAGTTATTCAATCAAGACGCCCTCGACAAAGCTGTCATCAGTTGCTACTGCCTGTAAGTGATTTATTTATGTAATTAAGTCTGTAGCTCAGCTCATTTATTTGCACTAACAATTATCCTCACTATATTCTTTGTGTACGCTATATATTAATTATGCAGAATGAAGAAGCTCGAATGCAAAAGAGGCAAGCTCCACAAGCTGGGGTTCATTGACCCAAACACATTTAATGAAGTTACGGTTCGAGACTACCCCAAGGACACAGAGGACAACATGCTAATATTTTTAGTGAAGCAAGCAGACAAAGAGGATATATTCTTTCCCTACAACTTCAAGTGAGTGTTATAACATACATTATGCTTGTGCAACTTCCACTTTATTCTCCTAATCATTGAGCTATGCTTGTGCAGATTCCACTTTATTCTCCTAATCATTGATCTTCACAAAGGAGACGTAAAAGTCATGGACTCGAAACGTAAAGAACATGCGGAATGGGCGAACATGGCTGCTCTGCTCCAGAGGTAATTTCAATCAATTTCGTATCGACATCTTCATCTGTTCTCATTCGACGATATCATCAACTAATCAATAACTCATTTACTCATTTCTTCTTTGCCAGGCAGGGCTTGGAAACGGTTCATCAATACTGTTCCGGGTAAATGGAAACCGGAGCTTACATTTAACGATTACCCTGTAAGTAGTACTATATATATAGCTATGTCTGTGAATCTCTTTGATATTTTGTTTCAAATACGATGCTTGATTACTAGTTTGATCGAACTATTTTTTCGTAAAGTGTATGAGGCAGGAACAAGGGAATAACTTATGTGGATACTACGTCTGCGACTTCATTCGTGAGATGGCTGTTCACAGGGATGCGGAGGACGCTATACACCACTCTCGTGTACGTGAACAAATATTCACAATTAATCTTATTACCATCAATTGTATTGAGTTCCATTCATATATATTGATCTCATTTTTTAATACAGATGATACGCCTGTGGGACACTCTCATAACGGAGGATCGCATACGAGCAATTCAAGAGGAAATCGCGGGATTCTTTCTTAACGAGGCCATTGCCCCAACTGGCGAGTACTATCTGAAGGTCGTAGCTATGTATTGAACAACTTCGTTAAGGCAACTAGATTTAGTAAAGAGATCCGACTTTATATTGTAAATATGCATGCATTACGTGTACTGTTGACGACGTGTATATATATTCACGACGATATTTTGTGGTTTCTTGAATGATATATATGCATTGCTGAAACTCTGCGCGGAAAGCCGTTTCTGCCGCGCTGCTACCCCTAAACTGTGCCGCGACAGAGAAATAGCAATTCTCTGCCGCGGCAGAGAACCACAGGCCCGGTTCGTACCACGAACCGGGACCAAAGGCCATCCACCGCGAGCTCCCTGGCCACACCACGTGGCGCCGCCTTTAGGCCCGGTGTAACTTTGAACCGGGACTAAAGGGTCCCCCTTTAGTCCCGCCTAATTGGCGGGACTGAAGGCCTAAATGGACCGGGCCTATAGCCCCGTTTTCCACCAGTGTGGCGAACCGGCCCGAGACTGGGAGAACGCTGCAATCTCGGGGTCACGGCAGCCTAGCGTTGCCTAACCGCCGCAACCGTTGGCCCGAGAGCTATCACATGATCAAGGAGATGAAAAGCTGAAAATGAAATATGCGGCTATACTTATTTCTTGAACGTACCTTAACGAACTCTCGTAATGCAGACTAGCTCTTTTTACCTTGTGGGTATGTCTCGAAAGCGCTCCCGCACTCATCGGCTTGTTATCCTTATGCTATGTTGAAAAGAAAATCAACAAGATAGGGAACCAAAGTGGGATACCCATGCTAATAGATAAACGAAAAAAGCAACACATTACCACAAAATCATCAATACATCATTGGGTATGAATGTTGTCATTATCTCCAGGTCGATCATTCACACCACGGAACGACCGTACTCCAAATTGAAGACGACATGCCATTGTCCTTGGATTGGAGGTGACTCCCTCCGAGCACATGCCAAATCCTTTCCTCTCGTGCATGTGTGTTCTCGCTCACACATGTATATCCGGTCCAGGAAGGCAGGAGTGACGTCGGCCCCATGAAGCGAATTGCTGCGTGCGTCTGCAACTGCAATTCTGCAAAACGTGCAGCGGCAGACCTGCATTGGGGTGCAAAGGACGGGAATGGTTACGATTTTTGGAGTTTTTCGTCAGGTGGTCCGTCATGCATGCAGACTCCAAATTGAAGGCATGTAGCAGACTGATTAAAAGTCGAACGCGTTTCAGACGAAGGTGATCGATGCAGCTTCAAAATGTGGATACAAAAGGACACAAAATTTCACCATAGTCGAATCACATTTGTATTGTATGCATGAGGATTTATCTCCAAGAACATGGTATATTAAATACGAACATGTTGTCGACTGACCTTTTGACATTATTGTTGGCGAAACCAAATTTTCTCACATCAAAATCATATTAGTAGCATATTGCTCATTTATATAAAAATAGATATAGCTACCACACCGGACGGCATGGTTGAGATGCTCTCGAACACCTCGGCATGTCTTCCGTTGCAGAGCTCCCCATGGTGTTCTAAATGCACGGTACGAACGTAGTACGCTGCATTACTTCAATGGGAACAAAGTAGCAGCTCGTTTACAGATCGAAAACACGTATATAGAGATGATCGACCGGCCGGCCGGCGCCATACATGAGACACATAGCGGCTGATCCGATTACACTGTGTGCGTGTAATGGTACATGATCGATGTGTTCAGGCACATGGGTCGTACGTACGTCCTGTGTCGAGTTTCGTGAATCTCGATCGCTACCTGATTCAGGCACATGGGTCGTACGTACGTCCTTCCGTCTGGTCGTATGTAGATTCTGGTGTTCTACCACGGCCTATACGCTGTGCATCAATCGACTAGACGTACATATTTTTTCCCTCCATAGCTCATTCGATTTCTAAGGATGGCAATGGGTGTTATGGGCTACGGTTCACATATCCGTATAGCAGGATATAAAATTTTACCCACGCCCTAGGACCTGTCTGATTCACAGGATTTATAAACGCGAGAATACAAAAAAATGCAGAAACATCTTAGAAATGTATGTGCAAACTGTAGGATTATAAAAAAACATAAAATTTATGAAATTGAGCGTTTGATTCATAGGAATAAGGAAAAACACATAGAAATTCCCGAAACCATAATCAAATCAGGGCTAAAATGATTATAAAATTAAGATTAGGTTATTATCATTGCAAATTATAGATTTTGTCTCTTTGTTTGTGCATAGGAATGTAAAAAGAGGTATAGGTGAATTGTAGAATTCTTTTGGTTTCCCTTTAAAACCTATACCAAAGAAAAAATTGCAACATTTTTCTTATGGTCCTTTTTTTAATCAAATGGATAAATATTTCCACCAAAGAAAAATTTCCCATCACTATGTCTTTCCTCCAACATTCCTATGAATCAAAAAAGGCCCTTAAGCAATGGAGTACAATTTTACCCGTATGTCCGGAAAAGAGCAAACGGGTGCACTAATATACATCCACCCTATGTTGTCACACAAATTATTTCTTTCTACTTTCTATTGGCTCGCTGCCTTCATGTCGTGGTCCTACTTGCGCCGACCCACCAGGAATGAAGAAATCCATGGCCTGCCACAAACTCCACGCCTTGGGGTAGCAGCGTGATACTCACTGCGTCCTGGTGGGTTAGACCTACGCGTATCACTAGATTATCAATTTAATCAATGTAATACAAGTTGTAGAGCATAAGAATTATAACATTAAAAAATATGACATCTAAGGGTTTCTAATGATATATGTTTTGTAATACATAGCGTGTATTATGTTGGTTAAATTAACAACGTAGGGACGGAGGTAGTAGGAAGGACGCCAAACAATTGATAAGTTGTCATTCTTATTTGATTCTCATGCTTGGAAAGTAGGTTTTCCGTGACCTCTTTCCCTCCCGCAATTCTGCATGCATCTTTCTACGATCTGAGCTGCTCGCATAGTGTGTACGCCAGAGTTTCAGTGAGAGGAGGGGCCTCTTCTTCGTCTCGTCGATATGTGCATAGAATTCAGCGAAAGCACCTGTGAAGACACCATCATTATTCCAAGCAACAAAAGGCAAAACAAACTGCGTTATTCCAAGAAGCTAAAGATATATATCCTAAATCATCGAGCTTATGGTCCACCTAATCAAGCATTTTCTTTGATTAAAGTTCATTCACTTGTCGCGATGCAGAAATTAACGTTGGATCCTCTTGCATGGGAAGACAAGTACTGGCGGTCTACTAGATTACTGCAGTCCAGTCTCCAGGCATCGGTATGATTATAACGTATATGCACCTGTCCCACAAGGTATCCACGATAATGGGATCGTCAGCTCGTCACACGCAACTTTTATTTGTCAATAATTCGTTCTGATTAGCTCCATCATACACTACGCACGCACCAATCTTTGTTAGTTACTAGTAGTATATTATATCGTGGACGCCACATTGACTAAGCACGTTTCGCAAAGTGGAGACCCATATAAAGTCATCAAGGTACATGTGAGCTTGATTGACAAGGAACGAAATGTGATTGCAAGAAAACAATTAAGTATACCCCAATCTCTTTACGAAAATTGTGTTTGCATGGCGTGCTACAAAGTAGAACTATGAAAACAAACGAGTACAACTGCTTATGAGTAAAGCCAAACTCTCGAACTTCCAGGCATGCAAGTATATAGGTAGGAAAAGGCGTACTTGGAGCGAGTCCCTTGGGCCGCTCCTTAGGCGACGCAAGGAGCGAACCCTAGCGCCGCCGTCGGCCCACCCAGTCGGCTCTCTTGGTGGGAATATGCTAAATGGTATACCCACAACTTAATTATATACTGGCAAGTTTGGGTGATCCACAGATAGAGGTTGGGCCTATGCCCAACCAGACTGTCTAGTTGTTGATTGAATACAGTGGAGATTTCACCCCGCGAGAAGCTAGGGGGATCCATACGAATTGCGCTAGGTGTATCCTATACGTCCACGGCAAGTAGTCCATGCTAGAATGAACTTAGGCCTTTCGCAATGGGGGTTTGTTAGCGCGGTATCTTAGACTAGCTCCAATAGGAGTATCATAAGTAGTATCATGCATACCATGTTGGCAAAAATCTGATGATGCAGCAATTAATGAGGTGAAAGATGTGAGTGCTATCATAAGAGCAAGTACAATAAGGTACAGTTAGCTGACTATAAGAGATAAAATATTATAAATTTTCTTAGTTGGAGGAGAGAGATTAGGAGAGAGAAGAGGTGTGGGCTCTTATCTTATAGCCAGCTCTAGCACGTGCTCCTAGGCACTATGTGAGACTAAAAGGTGGGCCATATATTATAAAAGTACTACACTTTTATAGCTCACTATTGTATATGTTGGCTCTAAGCTAGCTATAGATGACATGGCACTTGACTTTAGCCAGCAGCTGGCTACACTATTGGAATTGCTCTAATATGATACTGTATCATAGCACGTAAAACTAGAAAACTTAATGGCAAACACATCATGTACATAAATTTTCATTAAGATTCTACAAAACATTAAATATAATAATACTATGATACTATGCACTATGGGGGTAGTATCATAAAGTAGTATCATGTGCATGATATTAGTGTATGATACTTCCCATTGTGACTAGTTTTAGGCATCTTGCTTATGTGACACTATATTAAATGATGAAAGAGAGTGGAGTTGTATCCTACACGGAACCATAGGTACCATTACATGGCTAGCCCAATCAAATGCATGCATGTCCTCAAAGTCATTAAATGTAGATACAACCCTGAAGATACAATGCATTCCGGTCTGTCTCTTAGACTACTCATAGTGGGAGTAACATAGATAGTAACATCCCATACTCAAAGCATTTTGGTGACATGACATGCTAATAAAAGAAGTATTATGCATAGCACATATTTATTATTACTACCGTTGACAAAATTGTTTCTATGTTTTCAAAACAAAAGCTCTAGCACAAAAATAGTAATCCATGCTTCCCTCTGCGAAGGGCCATTCTTTTACTTTATGTTGAGTCAGTTTACCCACTTCTTTCTATCTTAGAAGCAAACACTTGTGTTAACTGTGTGCATTGATACTTACATGTTTACTTATTGCACTTGTTATATTACTCTATGTTGACAAATATCCATGAGATATACATGTTACAAGTTGAAAGCAATTGCTGAAACTTAATCATCCTTTGTGTTGCTTCAATGCATTCTACTTTGAAATTATTGCTTATGAGTTAGCTCTTATGCAAGTCTTATTGATGCTTGTCTTGAAAGTACTATTCATGAAAAGTTTTCCTATATGATTCATTTGTTTAGTCATTATCTTTGTTAGCAATCTTTTGTTTCAGATCACTCCATTCATCTCATATGTTGTACAATAATGTTGATCAAGATTATGTTGGTAGCATGTCACTTCAGAAATTATTTGTGTTATCGTTTACCTACTCGAGGACGAGTAGGAACTAAGCTTGGGATGCTTGATACGTCTCAAACGTATCTATAATTTCTTATGTTCCATGCTACTTTTATGACAATTCTTGAATGTTTTATACATACTTTACAACATTATTATACATTTTCCGGCACTAACCTATTAACAAGATGCCGAAGCCAGTTCTGTTTTGCTGTTTTTGGTTTCGAAATCCTAGTAAGGAAATATTCTCGGAATTGGACGAAATCAACGCCCGGGTCCTATTTTTCCACGAAGCTTCCAGAGGAGAGATAACGAAGTGGGGCCACAAGGTGCCAGACCACAGGCGGCGCGGCCCGGCCCGGCCGCGGCCCTATGGTGTGGGGCCCTCGTGGCGCCCCCTGACCTACCCTTCCGCCTACTTAAAGCCTTCGTCACGAATACCCCTTTACCGAGAGCCACGATACGGAAAACCTTCCAGAGACGCCGCCGCCGCCAATCCCATCTCGGGGGATTCAGGAGATCGCCTCCGGCACCGTGCCGGAGAGGGGAATCATCACCGGAGGGGCTCTACATCATCATGCCCGCTCCGGATTGATGCGTGAGTAGTTCATCCTTGGACTATGGGTCCATAGCAGTAGCTAGATGGTTGTCTTCTCCGCATGTGCTATCATTGTTTAGATCTTGTGAGCTGCCTAACATGATCAAGATCATCTATTTATAATGCTACATGTTGTGTTTGGTGGGATCCGATGAATCTAGAATATTATGTTAAGTTGATTATCAATCTATCATATATGTGTTGTTTATGTTCTTGCATGCTCTCCGTTGCTAGTAGAGGCTCTGGCCAAGTTGATACTTGTAACTCCAAGAGGGGGTATTTATGCTCGATAGTGGGTTCATGCCTCCATTGAATCTGGGACAGTGACAAAAAGTTCTAAGGTTGTGGATGTGCTGTTGCTACTAGGGATAAAACATCGATGCTTTGTCTAAGGATATTTGTGTTGATTACATTACGCACCATACTTAATGCTATTATCTGTTGTTTACAACTTAATACTGGAGGGGGTGCGGATGCTAACCCGAAGGTGGATTATTTAGGTATAGATGCATGCTGGATAGCGGTCTATGTACTTTGTCGTAATGCCCTAATTAAATCACATAGTAATCATCGTTGATATGTATTGAATCTTGATTTGTCAATTGCCCACCTGTAATTTGTTCACCTAGCATGTTAGTTATCTTATTGGAGAGACACCACTAGTGAACTGTGGACCCCGATCCATTCTTTTACATCTGAATACAATCTACTGCAATTATTGTTCTTACTGTTCTTTGCAAACAAACACCATTTTCCACTCGATACGCTTAATCCTTTGTTTTCAGCAAGCCGGTGAGATTGACAACCTCACTATTCGTTGGGGCAAAGTATCTTGATTGTGTTGTGCAGGTTCCACGTTGGCGCCGGTTTCACTGGTGTTGCGCCGCACTACACTCCTCCACCAACAACCTTCACGTGCTTCTTGGCTCCTACTGGTTCGATAACCTTGGTTTCTTTCTGAGGGAAAAATTGCCGCTGTGCGCATCATACCTTTCTCTTGGGGTTCCCAACGGACGTGTACATCTACGCGCATCAAGCAAGATTTTTCTGGCGCCGTTGCCGGGGAGATCAAGACACGCTGCAAGGGGAGTCTCCACATCCAATCTCTTTACTTTGTTTTTGTCTTGATTTACTTTATTTTATTTACTGTCTTGTTTGCTTCATGTTAAAAACACAAAAAAATTAGTTACTTTACTTTCTGTCTTATTTATTAGCTCTATCTCAAAAACACAAAAAAATTAGTTACTTGTCTTTATTTTACTAGCTTAGTTTACTTTTATTACCGCTATAATGGGTACTCCTGAAAATACTAAGTTGTGTGATTTCACTAGCACAAATAATAATGATTTTATATGTACTCCTATTGCTCCACCTGCTACTACAGCAGAATTTTATGAAATTAAACCTGCTTTATTGAATCTTGTAATGAGAGAGCAATTTTCAGGTGTTAGTACTGATGATGCTGCTGCCCATCTTAATAATTTTGTTGAACTTTGTGAAATGCAAAAGTATAAGGATATAGATGGTGATATTATAAAACTGAAATTGTTTCCTTTCTCATTAAGAGGAAGAGCTAAAGATTGGTTGCTTTCTTTGCCTAAAAATAGTATTGATTCATGGACTAAATGTAAAGATGCTTTTATTAGTAAATATTATCCTCCTGCTAAGATTATATCTTTGAGAAGTAGCATTATGAATTTTAAACAATTTGATAATGAACATGTTGCTCAAGCATGGGAGAGAATGAAATCTTTGGTAAAGAATTGCCCAACCCATGGACTGACTACTTGGATGATCATCCAAACCTTTTATGCAGGATTGAATTTTTCCTCGAGGAACCTATTGGATTCAGCTGCTGGAGGTACTTTTATGTCCATCACCCTGGGCGCCGCAACTAAACTACTTGATGATATGATGATCAATTACTCTGAATGGCACACTGAAAGAACTCCTCAAGGTAAGAAGGTAAATTCTGTTGAAGAAACCTCTTCTTTGGGTGATAAGATTGATGCTATTATGTCTATGCTTGCAAATGCTAGATCTCATATTGATCCTAATAATGTTCCTTTAGCTTCATTGGTTGCTCAAGAAGAAAATGTTGATGTGTATTTCATTAAGAGTAATAATTTCAACAACAATGCTTATAGGAATAATTATGATAACAACAACTATAGGCCATATCCTTCTAATAATGGTAATGGTTATGGTAATTCTTATGGTAATTCTTACAACAATAATAAGAGTGTACCCTCTGGTCTTGAAGTCATGCTTAAAGAATTTATTAGTACACAAACTGCTTTCAATAAAACTGTTGAAGAAAAGCTTGGTAAAATTGATGTACTTGCTTCTAAGGTTGATAGTCTTGCTCTTGATGTTGATCTTTTAAAACTGAAAGTTATGCCTGAGGAAGTTAAAGTGCTAGGTTTGCTAAAACAAATGCCATCCAAGTTCGAATTAATAATAATATTAGAATGTTGGCTGAATTGCATGCTAGGTGGGATAGAGAAGAAAAAGAAAAACTTGCTAAAGAAAATAATGTAGCTAAAGTATGGACTATTACCACCACTCGTAATGTTGATTCTAAACATATTTCTACACCTCCTACTATCAATGGTAAAATAATTGGTGTTGGCAATGTTTCTACACCTAGTACAAAGCGTGCAAAATTACCTGAAACTGCTGAAACTGCTTGTGATAAAACTGCTGAAATTTTTCAAAATATTGGTGACAATGATTCTATTGCTGTAGAACATAATGGTTTAGATTTTGATGATTGTCATATTACTGAAGTTATAAAGTTCTTACAAAAACTTGCTAGAAGTCCCAATGCTAGTGCTATAAATTTGGCCTTTACAAAACACATTACAAATGCTCTCATTAAAGTTAGGGAAGAGAAATTAAAACTTGAAGCTTCTATTCCTAGGAAGTTAGAAGATGGTTGGGAGCCCATCATTAAGATGAAATTCAATGATTTTGAGTGTAATGCTTTATGTGATCTTGGTGCAAGTATTTCTGTTATGCCTAAGAAGATTTATGATATGCTTGACTTGCCACCATTGAAGAATTGTTATTTGGATGTTAATCTTGCTGATAATGTTAAAAAGAAACCTTTGGGGAGGATTGATAATGTTCGTATTACGGTTAACAATAACCTTGTCCCCGTTGATTTTGTTGTCTTGGATATTGAATGCAATGCATCTTATCCTATTGTGTTGGGAAGACCTTTTCTTCGAACTGTTGCTGTTATTGATATGAAGGAAGGTAATATTAAATATCAATTTCCTCTCAAGAAAGGTATGGAACACTTCCCTAGAAAGAGAATAAAGTTGCCTTTTGATTCTATTATTGGAACAAGTTATTATGTTGATGCTTCTTCTCTTGATGTTACTTGATTTGCACTTTCTGCGCCTAGCTGAAAGCGTTAAAGAAAAGCATTTCTTGGGAGATAACCCAAGTTTCATTTTATTTACTATATTGTTGAGTCTTGGAAGTTGTTTACTACTGTAGAAACCTCTCCTTATCATGTTTTTGTGCCAAGTAAAGTCTCTATGGTAAAGTTGATGCTAGATTTGGATTGCTGTGCAGAAACAGCATTGCTGTCTGTCACGAATTCGCGCAGAAATCTCTGTAGATGAGTCAAACAAATCTGAAAATTTACGTGTGTGATCCTCAGATATGTACGCAACTTTCATTAGTTTTGAGTTTTTCCGTTTGAGCAAGTTAAGTGCCCCTGCAAAATTCGTCTTTACGGACTGTTCTGTTTTTGACAGATTCTGGCTTTTATTTCGCATTGCCGCTTTTGCTATGTTGAATGAGTTTCTTTGTTCCATTAACTTTCAGAAGCATTGTGCAATGTCCAGAAGTGTTAAGAATGATTGTGTCACCTCTTAATATATGAATTTTTGATTATGCACTAACCCTCTAATGAGTTTGCTTGAAGTTTGGTGTGGAGGAAGTTTTCAAGGGTCAAGAGAAGAGGATGATATACTATGATCAAGAAGACTGAAAGGTCTAAGCTTGGGGATACCCCGGTGGTTCATGCCTGCATATTTTAAGAAGACTCAAGCATCTAAGCTTGGGGATGCCCAAGGCATCCCCTTCTTCATCGACAACTTATCAGGTCACTTCTAGTGAAACTATATTTTTATTCCATCACATCTTATGTTCTTTACTTGGAGCGTCGGTTTGCTTTTATTTTTGTTTTGGTTTGAATAAAGTTGGATCCCATCATTCTTATATTGGAGATATTACTCTCCGCTTTTTCATATGGAACACTTGTGTTCTTAATTGCGCTTTAATGTTCTTGGCAAAGGCTGAAATTGCTTCGTTAAATTGCTATTTGGTTGGAATCAGAAAATGCTGCATATGGTTAGGAAATTTGGCAATTGTTATGGTAATTCTTACAACAATACTCCCTCCGGTCCTAAATATAAGCCATATAGTGTTTTGAGAAAAATTCCATAATATAAGGTTTACTACGTTGCCCCACTTGTATGGAAAATATTTTTAGTGATTTGATTATGTTTTTTTAGCTTATGCAAAGTCCTCTATTAGCTCACGTTAATTGCCTAGGGTTAATCCTAACCAAACAAGGTGTAATTTTTCCCAAAAGTGTGTTTCTTAATTTCCGTGCCAAAAATTATATGGCTTATATTTAGGACCGGAGGGAGTAATAAGAGTGCACCCTCTGGTCTTGAAGTGATGCATAAAGAATTTATTAGTACACAAACTACTTTCAATAAAACTGTTGAAGAAAAGCTTGGTAAAATTGATGTTCTTGCTTCTAAGGTTGATAGTCTTGCTCTTGATGTTGATCTTTTAAAACTGAAAGTTATGCCTGAGAAGTTAAAGATGCTAGGTTTGCTAAAACAAATGCCATCCAAGTTCGAATTAATGATAATATTAGAATGTTGGCTGAATTGCATGCTAGGTGGGATAGAGAAGAAAAAGAAAAACTTGCTAAAGAGAATAATGTAGCTAAAGTTTGGACTATTACCACCACTAGTAATGTTGATTCTACACATTTTGCTACACCTCCTACTATCAATGGTAAAATAATTGGTGTTGGCAATGTTTCTACTCCTAGTACAAAGCGTGCAAAATTGCCGAAACTGCTGAAACTGCTTGTGATAAAACTGCTGAAATTTTTCAAAATATTGGTGACAATGATTCCATTGCTGTAGAACATAATGGTTTAGATTTTGATGATTTCCATATTACTTAAGTTATAAAGTTCTTACAAAAACTTGCTAGAAGTCCTAATGCTAGTGCTATAAATTTAGCCTTTACAAAACATATTACAAATGCTTTCATTAAAGCTAGGGAAGAGAAATTAAAACTTGAAGCTTCTATTCCTAGGAAGTTAGAAGATGGTTGGGAGCCCATCATTAAGATGAAATTCAATGATTTTGAATGTAATGCTTTATGTGATCTTGGTGCAAGTATTTGTTATGCCTAAGAAAATTTATGATATGCTTGACTTGCCACCATTGAAAAATTGTTATTTAGATGTTAATCTTGCTGATAATGTTAAAAAGAAACCTTAGGGGAGGATTGATAATGTTCGTATTACGGTTAACAATAACCTTGTCCCCGTTGATTTTGTTGTCTTGGATATTGAATGCAATGCATCTTGTCCTATTGTGTTGGGAAGACCTTTTCTTCGAACTGTTGGTGCTGTTATTGATATGAGGGAAGGTAATATTAAATATCAATTTCCTCTCAAGAAAGGTATGGAACACTTCCTAGAAAGAGAATGAAGTTGCCTTTTGATTCTATTATTAGAACAAGCTATCATGTTGATGCTTCTTCTCTTGAAAATACTTGATTTGCACTTTCTGCGCCTAGCTGAAAGGCGTTAAAGAAAAGCACTTCTTGGGAGATAACCCAAGTTTCATTTTATTTAATGTATTGTTGAGTCTTGGAAGTTGTTTACTACTGTAGCAACCTCTCCTTATCAGGTTTTTCTGCCAAGTAAAGTTTCTATGTTAAAGTTGATGCTAGATTTGGATTGCTGCGCAGAAACAGCATTGCTGTCTGTCACGAATTCGCACAGATCTCTCCGTAGGAGAGTCAAAAAATCTGAAAATGTACGAGCGTGATCCTCATATATGTACGCAACTTTCATTAGTTTTGAGTTTTTCCGTTTGAGCAAGTTAAGTGCCCCTGCAAAATTCGTCTTTACGGACTGTTCTGTTTTTGACAGATTCTGCCTTTTGTTTCGCATTGCCGCTTTTGCTATGTTGAATGAGTTTCTTTGTTCCATTAACTTTCAGAAGCTTTGTGAAATGTCCAGAAGTGCTAAGAATGATTGTGTCACCTCTGAATGTGTGAATTTTTAATTATGCACTAACCCTCTAATGAGTTTGCTTGAAGTTTGGTGTGGAGGAAGTTTTCAAGGGTCAAGAGAAGAGAATGATATACTATGATCAAGAAGAGTGAAAGGTCTAAGCTTGGAGATGCCCGGTGGTTCATCCCTGCATATTTTAAGAAGACTCAAGCATCTAAGCTTGGGGATGTCCAAGGCATCCCCTTCTTCATCGACAACATTATCATGTCACTTCTAGTGAAACTATATTTTTATTCCATCACATCTTATGTTCTTTACTTGGAGCGTCGGTTTGCTTTTATTTTTGTTTTGGTTTGAATAAAGTTGGATCCCATCATTCTTATATTGGAGATATTACGCTCCGGTTTTTCATATGGAACACTTGTGTTCTTAATTGCGCTTTAATGTTCTTGGCGAAGGCTGAAATTGCTTCGTTAAATTGCTATTTGGTTGGAATCAGAAAATGCTGCATATGGTTGGGAAATTTGGCAATTGTTTGAGCTCTCATAGATCATGTTTAAGCTCTTGCATCATCTAGTTTAATTTATTAATAGAGAACTACCGTATAGCTTGTTTAATTTGGTTTGCATGATTGGTCTCTCTAAGTCTAGATATTTTCGGGTAAAGTGTTTGAACAACAAGCACTACAAGAAAAGTTGCCATGGCCGACGAAGTTGAAGTCGCGCCGTGGTTGCTGGTGCACCATGGCCGACGATTTTGGTCCCTCCGTGGTGCATGTCAAAACTTTTTTCGTTTTTGAGGCCACCTAGCCCGACAAAAGCGGCCAAAACGTCGCGTATGGTGGCCCGGGACGTGGTGCATCGCGAATTCTCGGGTTCGCCGGCCGAGTCAACGCAAATCCGCACCGCCAGGGATGTAGGGCCCAGATGGCAGCCTCACTAGCATTGTTTTTTTTCTCGATCGCGCCATCTCGTTCAACGCTCTCCGATCGAGCCGTTTACGATGCAGGATCATGGGTCTCGCATGTCATCCTCTATGAACCAAAATTCTTTCTTTTCTTAGCTTTTTTTTGACCCCCTGATTTCTGGCTACTTCCTTTTTCTTTTGATCCCTTGTCGCCTTGGAAACGTTGAGACCGCTGCAGCTAAATGGGACCCGCATGTCATCCTCTATGAGCTATCAACTTTCTTTTCTTGGAGTTATTTTTGGCACCTCATATTTGGTCACTTGCCTTTTCTTTCGATCCTGTGCCGCCTCAAACGTTGAGAACGCTGCAGCTAAATGGGACCCGCATGTCATCCTCTATGTACTATAAAACTTTCTTTTCTTGGATTTTTTTGGCACCTCATATTTGGTCACTTGCCTTTTTCTTTCGATCCGCCTCTCAAACGGTGATACCGCTTGCTAAATGGGACCCGCATGTCATCCTCTATGTACTATAAAACTTTCTTTTCTTGGATTATTTTTGGCACCTCATATTCGGTCACTTGCCTTTTTCTTTCGATCCCCCGCCTCTCAAACGGTGATACCGCTGCTGCTAAATGGGACCCGCATGTCATCCTCTATGTAAATCATGTTTCTTTTCTTGAATTATTTTTGGCTCTGATATTTGGTCACTTGCCTTTTCTTTCGATCTCATGCCACGTTTGAAACGTTGAGGAACCTGCTGGCTCATGGGACCCGCATGTCATCCTCTATGTGCTATAAAAGTTTCCTTTGTTGGATTTTTTTTCACCCTCGATTTTTGGCTTGCTTTTTCTTTTGATCCCCCCCTTTGAACGTTGAGTAAGCTGCTGGCTCAAGGGACCCGCATGTCATCCTCTATGTCCATCAACTTTCTTTTCTTGGATTTTTTGACCCCTAATTACTAGCTACTTTCTTTTTCTTTTGATCTCAAGCCATTTCAAACATTGAGACCGCTGCTGCAAAATGGGACCCACATGTCATCCTCTATGTACAATAAATCTTGGATTATTTTTGGCTCGATATTTGGTCACTTGCCTTTTCTTTCGATCTCATGCCGCCTTTGAAACGTTGAGTAAGCTGGCTCATGGGTCCCGCATGTCATCCTCTCGAACAATAAAGTTTCCTTTCTTGGAGTTATTTTTGACCCCTAATTTCTGGCTATTTGCCTTTTTCTTTTTATCCCCTGCCCCCTTTGAAACGATGAGGACGCTGTTAGGTCGGTCCCACATGTCATCCTCTATGAACAATAAAAGTTTTCTTTGGTGGATTTATTTTTGACCCCTAATTAATTTCTCGCTATTTCCTTTTTTTCTTTTGATCCCCCGCCTTGGAACTGTTGAGAATGCTGCTGCCTCATATTTCTTTTGGTCATGTGCCGTCTTGGAAACGTTGAGACCGCTGCTACAAAATGGGACCCGCATGTCATCCTCTATGTACAATAAAGTTTCTTTTCTTGGATTATTTTTGGCTGATATTATGTCACTTGCCATTTTCTTTCGATCTCATGCCGACTTTGAAACGTTGAGGATGCTGCCTCATGGGTCCCGCATGTCATCCTCTCGAACGATAAATGTTTTCTTTTCTTGGATTTTTTACCAACTGATTTTTGGATTTTTTTATTTTCGATCCCCCGCCTTTGAAACGTTGACGACTGCTGGCTCATGGGTCCCCGATGTCGGCCTCCCGTACAAGAAACATGTGATATCTTATTTTGCAGATAATAAACATTGTATTTCGCTCTGAGCTATTGCAAACGGATAAATTAAATCTTTATATCTACATAAACAAACTTATATGTTGAATCTCCTTGTTTTTTGTTTTTGCGAAGCATAGGACTTTCCTGTTTTTTTTTGAGAAAAATCCAAACTTTCCTGTTTTGGAGTGGGCTGAAATTGTACGAGTCAAAAGGCAGCTCAGGTAAGCCTTTTTGCACTGATTAATGGAAGTAGTGTATAGCAAGGTCAAGACATGTGGATCAGTGTAATGAATCTATTTGAATCATGTTGTGGGTTCAATCTGATAGTTCTCTAACAGGTCAGCTAAAATAGAAATTAAGTTTTTTCTAAAACGGAAATGCAAATTAAGATGAACACGAACATTAGTTATCATAATAGCTGATCATACATACATACTTGCTAAGAGCAAAAGCTTGCCAGAGTTTTACCACTCATACAATTAATTAGCAGTTCAGATAAGATAACCTTATATAAGTATAACTACAATTGCATTTGCTAAGGGCTCATGGGACAACAGAACTAGACAACCGCGAACTTTATGACCAACATGTCACAACGGCATCGAAAGATCTTGACCTTCAACTTTGATCCAATGCGAAGTTTGGCACCGTCAATGAACTTTTTCCACCTGGAAGTAACAGCCAAGCGGCCATCTGTGGGATTGACGGAGTACCGTCCCTCCATGGTGAGACCTTCACTCTCCATGACGAGGGATATCTTGCTCCTTCGGCCAGCATCGAGATCCTTGGAGATACTTTTAGGCAATTTCTGATTCAAAGCAAGAGATACCACCAAAAATTAGTCAATGGCACAAATGCACTGAACCATGAGACTTTGAGCAGAGAAGACATCAAGATAAGAGCAGTTATGTTGTCATATACTCACGAACATAGCCTTCGGATGCGTCCTGGTCACCACACGGGTGGCCACGAAATGAGTGAGACCTCGGTGATCTGGTGGGGCAGGTGCGAGCCTGGCTGGTACACGAGCCGGTGCGATGCAGAGACAGTCGGGTGCGATAACGGTGCCTCTAGAGGAACCGGTGCTGATGCGAGGATGTTGTGCAGAACGGTGCAGCTAGAGGAACCGTGCTGATGCAGAGCCTGCTGGCAGGCAAGTGTAGTATATGGGGCCTCTACAGGACCAATGCTGATGTAGGGGACTGCTGGGTAGATGCGATGGGCTGGTACGAACCGAACCATGGAGGGAAGCCGGTGCCGGTGCTGGTGTGGTTGCCATTTGTGACATCCGCTCCTGTTCCATCAGGGGATCTACAGCTTTGATCATGTTAAACCCAACAAGCTAGAACAGAGGGAATGGTTTAGAACAACTGCTCAGAATGCAGTTATCAAAAGATATGAGTAGAAAAAGTTACATATTATATATTTGAAAGTGTCTCCAACTCTGTAAGCAGTTACGTATATCTGCCCGTTTGAGTTTCTGATCCTCAGCTCGTCGCCCTTCTTCAGACCGTAGTCAAAAGCAAACTTTCTCCAATCATGTCCATACAAATATGTGATGGCCTGCGTCTTGTAGACATACACCTCATAGACCGTGTAGGTGTTCATCAATTTGCCATTGCCATGCATAGTGAAAGACCCTTCATGCGGACACATCTGGTTAATCATTGGACGAAGTTCACAAGGTACAGTGCATGTGAAAATTGATACAAATGTAAGAAGCAGGAAGACTAAAAACAAGACTTTACTATATGCCAATTCATGCTAAACCACCGAGAATACATACCTGTAACTCTGTGAAGGAGTTACTAGAAAGGTAGATAGAGCCATAGGAGGTGTTATATGCGGGGTATGTACATGGGCCCGCCATATTCCCGCAAGCTCGGCATCGGGATGGTGAAGGAAACATGGGAGGTACTACTGGTGCGTAGCGCTGAATGTAAGTGGAAGAATTAGGTTGTGTAAAGTGCATAGTTCAGAGCAATGCAAATGTTGACAAGCGAGTGCTTAACACTATGTTACAAAACAGTGAAAAATTAGTGTATGATGAATATAAGCATGCTAATTTGGTGTTTCCGAATTCCAAAAAGCATTAGACAGAGCCGGTGATAATATCAGACATAAATCATGGCATGTATATGTGGCTTAAGAAAATATACCCGAACCCTTGGATGGTTACGGCCTGGTCCTTGGACTTGAGCTTATATAAGCATCCAGAAGGTGGGGCTGACAGTAACTTGGTGGCAGCCTCTGCAGATGCCTCATCGCAGCAGTTGCAATCCTTTTGACCAATGAAGGCTTAGCAGTTTCATCTGCATATGAAAATTGAAGAGCAACAAACATCAGCAGTGATATATAAAATGAATCTATGAGACACGATGCATATAGTGCTGGATGTAAGTGGAAGAATAGGTGTGTGTGTTTCGAACTATTGGTAAGCATTAGACAAAGCCGGCAATAAAGAGAAAAAATCAAATCATGTATGAGGAATAAGAAAATATACCCTGAAAAGGGTACCACCCAGCTGGCCCGGCCTTGTGCTTGAGGAGGTTTTAGAAGATGGTGGCGGCACCATCGTCTTCACAGCAGCCTCATTAGGATCATTTTTTATCCATTTGAGTAGAGGCACAGAAGTTTCATCCTGCATATGAATAGCAACATAACTCATCATTGATATTTAATAAATCTATGAGATAGACTGATGCAAATAGTGCGGGGTGTAAGTGGAAGAATAGGGTTGTGCATAGAGAACAGTTGACAACAATGCAAATGATTACAAAAGAAGCCAACGGAAATCAACAGTTTATATACTGGATGAGACAGACTGAAAAGTGAAAAATTAGTGTATGATGATTGTAAGCAAACGCAGTGTTTCTGAACTTTTGGTAAGCATTAGACAAAGCCAACAGTAATTAAACAGATAATAATGAAATCATGTATGTGGATTAAGAACATATACCAGATTCATTAAAAGGTCACCACCTAGCTGGCCCATGGCCTCGTGCTTGTAGAGGTTTTCGGAAGATGGTGCCGGCACCATCGTCCTCACATCAGCCTCATTAGCCTCATTTTGCATCCACTTGAGTAAAGGCGCAGCAGTTTCTGCATAAGGAACAGATCTCAGCAGTGATATTGAATGACTCTGAGACAGTGATGCATATAGTGCTGGATGTAAGTGGAAGGGTATGGCCGTGTATGGACAACAGTTCACAACAATGCAAGGGTGTGTTCGGTTCTGAAACAGCGTGGAATGGAATGGAATGGTTCCATTTCAGAGGAATGGAATGGTTACATTTTTATTCGGTTGGGAAAAATGGAGAGCAGAAGAGATCGAGGTTAAACTAACCATTTGTCTCAAAATTGTAATTAACAATTGCAAATGACATTTTAATCTCAAAGTCGTAATTAACGCCTAATGGTGCTCTTTTAATCTAAAAATCGTAATTAACATCATTTTTGTTGGGTTAGGGGAACTGGAGTAGATGAACATTACCGTATGATGATTGTAAGCAAACGAATTTGGTGTTTCTAAACTTTTGGCTTCGAGATCTTATGGGTTTCAACTCTAGCCTACCCCAACTTGTTTGGGACTGAAAGGTTGTTGTTGTTGTTGTTGTAAACATTTGCCAAGCATAGAAAAAACCGACAATAAACAGAGAAAAATCAAGGCATGTTTTGTGGATTAAGAAAATATACCATATTCATTCAAAGATCACCACCCAGCTGGCGCGTGGCCTTGTGCTTGTAGAGGCATTTAGAAGATGGGGGCGGCATCAACATACTGGCAGCCCAGTTTTGATCTTCCTTTTGAGTAAAGGCCCTAAAGTTTCAGTCTGCATATGAATAGCAAAACAAAAGTCAGACCTCAGCAGTGATATTGAATTACTGTATGAGATAGACTGATGCATATAGTGGATGCTCTTAGCCTTTTGCAGCATGAACACTAGCTATGGACAGACAAAAAAACTAGACTCAGCTTTGTCTAGATATGAATGTACTACCACCATCCAAAAGCTTAAGGCTTATTTATTTTTGAGAACTCAAAACAAGCAAAGTTTGACCAAAATTTTAGAACATTATATCAACAAATATAATACTGTGTAGATACCGTAGGAAAATATATTTTATTATCTATTTAATGATATTAATTTTGTATTTTGCATGTTACTGATTTTTGGTAGAAGCTTAGTTAAACATGGTATAGTTTGACTTTCTAAAAATAATATAAGCCCAAATCTTTGGGATGGAGGCAGTAGTGTCTAGAGTTAAAACACATCTTGATACATCCGTATCTACAGATAGTTGAGTCAATTAATTTGGATCTGAGGGAGTATCAGATTCAGACTACATCATGGTAAGTTGGTTAAAAAAATTACCCCTGGGCGGTCCCTGCCCAGCTCAGTGGCATTTCGCTTCTTGTGTGCAGATCGGGCCATGCTCCTGCAGCAGGTGGGGCGCTATTCTCGTTCCCCATAGCCTCAGCATGGAACCTGGAGGTACCAACCTGATACAGAGAATATAGAGCATGGTGTCACAGAGGCTTTACGCACAAACAGTGCTTTAAGCATATTCCAGAACAGGAACAGATTGAGGATGCATAGAGACACTTAAAAGGTAAAGAGTGGATAAGCAAACGGAGTACCTGCTTCGCGGGGCGCTCAGGCTCAGCCAACTGCCCACATGCGTGGTGGCCTTACGCTCCATTGCCCCCACCGCCGAGGTCTTTCCTTTCCTGTACAAGCTGACAAAAGATACAGTGAGGATCAGCAGAAACTACAAAGGTTGCAAATGTCGACAAATAAAGGAAGAACACCCCAATCCAAGCAAAGGTAGCCCCCGCCCCCCACCCCCATCAATCCTCCCAGCTCGAGGGTGACCAGAAAGACACCCCTTCGCCCAGATTAGGAAAGAGATGCGCAAGATATCGAGGAGAGGACAAAAGAACCGATCTCGAGAAAGGAAAGAACATTGCTAGTCCTACCTAATCCGCTTGGTCTAGATGCAGCTTGCCCCTCCAAGCTGGATGCCTGGACGGTGGAGGCGAAAGTAGGGGATCGAGCTAGCGGCTTGCATCCGTCGGCAATCGGCACTCGATCGGGAGAGAAGGGGTGCTACATAAAGGGGAGGGGTAACATATTTTATTACACAGTGAACTTACCGATGTGACTAGTCATTACATGTCTCACTGAAACTAGGGCCCATAGTGTGGCACCCCAAATTCACTTGAAGCTGGCCGGTGGGACGCATTGGCGCGTCAAAAACCCCGAATTGTAGCGGGGAAATGAAACATTTCACAAAATTCGAAATTCAAGCACACCGCCACGCGCCAAGCACGCGGCTGTTCCTTCCCCTTCCTCGGTTCCTCCTCCCCTATCCGAAAAACCCCAAATCCCAAGCTCAAACAAAAAAAAACAAATCCCCCGGCCGCATGTCCTCGTTAACCCGCTGGAGATCGTTCCCGGACGAGGCGGACCCCCTGCCCTAAGATCCATAATTTCGTCCACCTCGAGGCACTGCGTGCTGTCTCGCAGCAGCGGCTTGAGGGCGCTGCAGAAGAAGTTCCGCCGGAAAGTGCTCATGGCAACCGTGCAAGCTCACCGGCGTGCTGTATCCCGAGAGGAACTGGTCAAAGCTTTGCTATTTGCCACAAAAAAAATTTGCGGGCCAAGATCTGGTCAAAGCTTCGTCCATGGCTTGAGAGGCTTGGAGTCCAGAGTCAATAAACTAGCTGCTCGAGGACTTGGGCGGTTTACACGGATTCATATTAACTGACTCAAGTTTGTTAGTCTAGTTAACAAATGCATCTAGATACATCCATATCTAGACAAAATTGAGTCAATTAATATGAATCAGAGGGGAGTACCTGAAATTGTTTCATGCTACCAAGGAATCGCTGTAGAAGTAATTGTGCTACAACTCATACGATGAACTGATTGTGTGGGTGTCAAATTTTGCAACGCGATCATCCACTGAATGCTTAATCTAGCACCAAAGGCGTAAAAATCATAACATACTACAGCACCAGAACATAAGAGTACGAATCATAAAGTAGCTCAACATTTTGCATCAGGGCTGGGTGGTCCTGAGACTACCGGGACGCCCCTGATGATCTCCGGGTGTGCATCCTCTTCAACACAAAGTTGTGTACTCGGTCCACGGCCTCCTTCTGTAGGCTGGATAATCTCAGGTGCAGGACCTTCGTCTATGAAAGGCTCGTCATCAGTACCATCCCAGGTGCATCAGGGCTGGGTGGTCTTGAGACTACCCGGACGCCACCGATGATCTCCGGGCGTGCATCCACTTCAACGCAAAGGTGTGTACTCGGTCCACGGCCTTCTTCTCCTGGTAATCTCAGGTGCAGGACATTCGTCTATGAAAGGCTCGTCATCAGTACCATCCACAGGTGCATCAAACTGAGATTCATCTTCAAATATCCCATCAAACTGAGAGACCTCTTCAACTCTATGCTTCTGTAATTAGTACATCAACCGATTAGACAAACATCTAAGGGATGCAACCTGAACAAATGCCGTTTTACATATTTACCTTCTCATCTGGCACATCACATGTCCCAGAGCTGAAACCCGTTTCCTGAAGCAAGCGTCTTTTCTCTCCTTCCCGTCCATCCATCTGCAACAAGTTAAATTTGAGTACAGAACCTTGCACAGCAATGCAAACTATTGATTGAAACAGCGGCAGCATCAATATAAATAATTAACTACATATGCCAGCACACATACAGTAGAAGATCTGCTTCTCCTGCTAAAGGATCATTATATGGTTCACCATGCTAAACCCGCCTAACATATGTGCGGTCCATCCCAAAAATGTGTAAATGATCTGCCACTACATGGTGAGGCCTCTTCTCATCATTCATACATGTGCAGCGCGGGCAATACACGTCCAGGTTGTGACCTTCATGAGCTCTAATAAACCCCATAAAGGGTTGAACACCATTTATATATGAAGGGGAACATAAGTATTCATGCAGTATCCAAGTTCTGTCCATCTGTTTAATTATGAGATACAGTGGTTGGTGATTAATTTAAGGCGAAGTAGGAAATGTATATCCATCGAGTACAAAACTATACTACATGATTATGCATTTCAGCAATCATGTCAAGTACAAAACAAAAAATGCCCATCGACATTTTAGCAAACAGATCGTGTACAAAACTCTGCCATGGCATTTCAGCAAATTAACGGATCGAGTGCAGAACTGACTCTATATGCCCATGCAAATGAACAAATTGATCGATGACAAATCGAGCGGAAAACTATAAAGTGCCAATTAGTTCGAGCATACTGACGAATTTTTTTAGCAGCATCAAGAAAATATAAATCGTTAGGCCGTCTTGCCCGATACATGATTGAGCTAGAGATAGCAGCCCTACCGTGGATCAACTTGACCGCCGGTGCGTCTCGAGAAGAATGACGGGGAGGGGAAGCTTCTTCTTCGCACGGACGGGGGAGGGGAAGCTCTTCGCACGGACGGGGATAAGTTGTGTAGGGGTGGGTGGGGGGTCATGCAGCCGGGGAAGCTCTTCAAACGTATCTATAATTTCTTATGTTCCATGCTACTTTTATGACAATTCTTGAATGTTTTATACATACTTTACAGCATTATTATACATTTTCCGGCACTAGCCTATTAACAAGATGCCGAAGCGCCTATTTTCTGTGTTTTGGTTTCAGAAATCCTAGTAAGGAAATATTCTCGAATTGGACGAAATCAACGCCCAGGTCCTATTTTTCCACGAAGCTTCCAAGACCGAAGAGATAACGAAGTGGGGAGAGCCCAGACCACGGCGGCGCGCCCTGGCCGCGCGGCCTATGGTGTGGGGCCTCGTGGCGACCTACCCTTCGCCTACTTAAAGCCTCCGTCGCGAAACCCCCGCACCGAGAGCCACGATACGGAAAACCTTCCGAGCCGCCGCCGCCAATCCCATCTCGGGGGATTCAGGAGATCGCCTCCGGCACCGTCGGAGAGGGGAATCATCACCGGAGGGGCTCATTCATGCCTCCGGATTGATGCGTGAGTAGTTCATCCTTGGACTATGGGTCCATAGCAGTAGCTAGATGGTTGTATTTTCCGCATGTGCTATCATTGTTTAGATCTTGTGAGCTGCCTAACATGATCAAGATCATCTATTTGTAATGCTACATGTTGTGTTTGGTGGGATCCGATGAATCTAGAATATTATGTTAAGTTGATTATCAATCTATCATATATGTGTTGTTTATGTTCTTGCATGCTCTGTTGCTAGTAGAGGCTCTGGCCAAGTTGATACTTGTAACTCCAAGAGGGGGTATTTATGCTCGATAGTGGGTTCATGCCTCCATTGAATCTGGGACAGTGACAGAAAGTTCTAAGGTTGTGGATGTGCTGTTGCTACTAGGGATAAAACATCGATGCTTTGTCTAAGGATATTTGTGTTGATTACATTATGCACCATACTTAATACAATTATCTGTTGTTTACAACTTAATACTGGAGGGGGTGCGGATGCTAACCCGAAGGTGGATTATTTAGGCATAGATGCATGCTGGATAGCGGTCTATGTACTTTGTCGTAATGCCCTGATTAAATCACATAGTAATCATCGTTGATATGTATTGAATCTTGATTTGTCAATTGCCCACGTAATTTGTTCACCTAGCATGTTAGTTATCTTATTGGAGAGACACCACTAGTGAACTGTGAACCCCGGTCCATTCTTTTACATCTGAATACAATCTACTGCAATTATTGTTCTTACTGTTCTTTGCAAACAAACACCATTTTCCACTCGATACGCTTAATCCTTTGTTTTTAGCAAGCCGGTGAGATGGACAACCTCACTGTTACGTTGGGGCAAAGTATCTTGATTGTGTTGTGCAGGTTCCACGTTGGCGCCGGTTTCACGGTGTTGCGCCGCACTACACTCCTCCACCAACAACCTTCACGTGCTTCTTGGCTCCTACTTGTTCGATAACCTTGGTTTCTTTTGAGGGAAAACTTGCTGTGTACATCATACCTTCCTCTTGGGGTTCCCAACGGACGTGTACATCTACGCGCATCAAGCACCCACTATAAAAGGTAGTAACATAGAATAGTAACATGGCATATGTTACTAGTATAAGTTACTCCCCACTATGACCAGCCTTAGATTAGTCATAGTGTAAGTAACTTCACTAGTAACTAAGTGTCCAACTCAGCAAATTTTCTTATGTGGCGGTGAGTTAATGAGGAGAGAAGAAGAAGATTGAGTAACATAGCTAGTTACTGTAACATCACACTTCCCAGGATACAATGAGTTTACAAGCTAATTAATTTATACATCTATGATACTACTTTGATGTTATTAACCACTATGAAGGTGGTAACATAGAATAGTAACATGCTCTATGTTACCCTGCACTATGACTAGTCTTAACATACAACGCTATCTAGGATAGCGCACTAAGATACAACCCATTGTAAAAGGCCTTAGAGCAAGTTTAATAGTAGAGCCAACTATTGACTATAAGACAAGTGGCATGTCATCTATAGTCATTCTAGAGCCAACATGTACAATAGTGAGCTATAAAATTATACTACTTTATCAGTGCATCGCCCACCATTCACTCTCACATAGTGGCTAGGAGCAAGTGCTAGAGCCAGCTCTTGCATAAGAGCCCCTCTTCTCTCTCCCCTCTCTCTCCTCCAACTAGGCAACAATATATTATTTTAATCCTTATAGTCAGCTGACTAGGACTTATTGTACTTTCTCTTAGTGTCCGGCTTGGACTTCTCCATGTAAATGTTAGATCCTTAGCGTCTTTATAAGCCAGATCGCAGGAGCTCATGAGACAGAACCAATGCTCACATAGTTACATTGTAATCGTTGTGAGATCTGAAGCTGGGTAACTCGTGTGATGTGGGCATTACCCTTCGGGTAACTAATGTTGCACTACCTCTTGCGGCCCAACCAGGGGCCCATGGAGGTACTCGATGACCAGGTAGGACGCTATGTCGGTCCCTAAGAAGAATCCTTGAAGAACAAGGCAAGAAGACGAAGATTATAAGGAAAGTTTAGATCTAGGACTCTTTGTAACCTAGTCGTACCCGGACAGATCTCTCGAGACCTGGCTCCCAATATAAGGGCCAGGAGAGGGGCTGCCGAGGGACACATAATCTCAATAGCCATAACAATCGTAAGTCTAGAGCTAGGTCGCCGTAAAACTTAGCTACTCGACGAAATTCATAGTCGAAACCTTCGACACCCCATTGTAACCGATATTTTCAACAATCAAGATCAGACAAGCAGGACGTAAGGGTTTTTTCTCATCGAGGACCCCGAACCTGGGTAAATCGCTCTCCCCGCTTATTTGATAACCGATGTCTCGTGTTAGCCTACAGGATTCCATCTACCCTAAGCCCCTTACGGAGGGCATTGCCGGGGAGTACCCTCGACATAGTGTCTCACCATTTAGTAGCTCTCCGCCTTTTGCCAACCTCTCTCTCCACACACCGTGAGGTACCCTCTATGGCACACTGGTCTATCATACAACGACATCTCTCCTCCACCGCTACCCACGGTGGCGGCAGCCCCCAGTACCGAAGGATGGAGTGGTGTTCTTCTACTGGGGGAGGCCGCCTCACGTGGGTTGGTGGAGGAAGGCGGTGTGAGGCTCCTGGTGTGCGTATGTCAATGGGCGACGCTTGCGGTGCTTGCTGCTTCTCATCCCCGTCTCGGACTACTAGATCGCATCGGCGATCACCTCCAAGATCACTCAACCATGTTGTTGTTGAACCTCAAGGTTCCCACGAAGCATGCAGCGGCTCTTTCCAGCCTAGGGGCACCCTCACACTAGGGGCGCCCTCATGAAATCCTGGTATGCTCGTGCTGCCTAGGACGTCGCCTCTTCCCTCCTAATCAGCCATGACGCGCTCCTCTGATGTGGATGCTTCACCAACGCCATAGAAGGTCGCGTTCTCGGGTGTTTGGTGATTCTCAACCAGAAATTGTCGCCATTTTTGGAAACATCAGCATAGGCACCTGATGTCTACTCACGCTTCTTTTCCTGTAGACAGTGTTGGGCCTCCAAGAGCAGAGGTTTGTAGAACAGCAGCAAGTTTTCCCTTAAGTGGATCACCCAAGGTTTATCGAACTCAGGGAGGAAGAGGTCAAAGATATCCCTCTCAAGCAACCCGCAATCACGATACAAGAAGTCTCTTGTGTCCCCAACACACCTAATACACTTGTCAGATGTAGGTGCACTAGTTAGGCGAAGAGATAGTGAAATACAAGTAGTATGGATGTATATGAGTGGTAATAGCAATCTGAATAAATTATGGCAGCGAGTGAACATGCATCAGAACAGTAAGTAAGCGGTGATTCGATGTTTGGAAACAAGGCCTAGGGATCATACTTTCACTAGTGGACACTCTCAACATTGATCGCATAATAAATAATAACTTCTCTCATTTGTGCTACATACACTCTTTTGTTGGATGACAAACACCATTCGTTGTGTAGGGCTACAAGAGCTCCCTCAAGCCGGAGTTAACAAGCGCCACAACATTCGGCATTCATATTTAAGTAACCTTAGAGCATAATAGATCTTTGCAAAATAAACCAAGAACTAACATAGCATACACACTGTCCACATTACACTATGAAAGGAGGAATAGATCACATCAATACTATCATAATGATAATTAACTCCACAACCTACAAGAGATCATGATCATAGCCTACGACAAGAACCACATGATGCACACACTGGCACCTTTACACCATGCAGGAGGAATATACTACTTTAATAACATCACATGAGTAGCACATAAACTAGTAGCGATACAAAGCTCATCATATGGATCTCAATTATGCAAAGCAATTCATGAGATCATTGTATTGGAGTACAGAGAGAGAGATTAACCACATAGCTACCAGTACAGCCCTTAGCCTCGGGGGAGAACTACTCCCTCCTCATCATGGGAGTAGCAGCGTTGATGGAGATGGCGGTGGTGTCGATGGAGAAGCCTTTCGGGGCACTTCCCTTCCCGGCGGCGTGCGAAACAGACTCCTGTCCCCAGATTTTGGCTTCGCGATGGCGGCGGCCGGAAGGTTTCTTGTACCTTTTTCGTATCGAAGATTTAGTTCAGGGCTTTATATAGGCGGAAGGGCAGCCTCGGAGGGGGCCCACACCATAGGGGGCGCGCCCACCCTGGCCGCGCCGCCTTGGGGTGGGGCCCCCTGGCTCCCCTCTGGCGCCTCTCGGGTGTTCTGGAAGCTTCGTGAAATTATAAGATGCTGGGCGTTGATTTTCTCCAATTCCGTGAATATTTCCTTACTAGGATTTCTGAAACAAAAACAGCAGAAAACAGGAACTGACACTTCGGCATCTTGTCAATAGGTTAGTTCCGGAAAATGCATCAAAACGATATAAAGTGTGAACAAAACATGTAGGTATTGTCATAAAACAAGCATGGAACATCAGAAATTATAGATACGTTTGAGACGTATCAGCACCTCCACGTCCCAGACCTCAAGGTGTTGACGTGGGGATTCAAGGTGGTCGTGCCTGAAGATTGGTTAGCCTTCGAAGGTATTATCTCGCATGCTTGTGTTGAGTCGAGGCCGCCTAGTGGCGGTGGCTTCCCCATGGGGTAATCGCGGTGGATATGTGGGAGAAGACGACGATCCGGTGCTCATTGTGTCCATACGTTGTCGGAACCATGCACATGATGAATGTTAGCCAGTTGGCAAACTGCGGCATCTTGGCAAGTGGGGGCGGTGGCATAGGATGAGTTCATTTTTGGTGGTGCTCTTTAAGCTCCCCGTCTTGGTTTCCGGGGTGAAAACCCCTGGCCTGGCCTTCGTTGACCGTATTTGGCAATGAAAGTGTTGTAGTCGTTTACTTCCTGAAGATATTGTGTGGAGATCGGACCTCTTCGGGTTGAAAACGCATGATGTAGCCTCTATGGTTGGACGGAGCGATGACATCACTTGTGCGCAGAGGTGTTTATTTGGAGACCCCTTATGCACAGTCTAGATGTCGCCAATGGTGGTGGTTTGTTCATGTTGGTATGAGTCTCTGGTCACTTCCACATGATCTTTTTTATTTTTATTTTTTTTAGTTTTCGGATGGTGGATCCCTAATGTGTACAACATTTTATTGTTGCGTTATCTTCTTAATATAATATATTCTCTTTATAAGAAACAACTATTGATGAGAGTGGAGACAGGGAATACTAAAATCAGAGGCCTTGCAGAATTGGGAATGCATGACTCATTCGTAATGCGATTTACCTACATGGCAATCGTTACGTCTGCCATTGTTTGGCGTCTTCACTGAGAGCAAATTAAGCATGCATTAGATAGCCATTGTAACGGTACGCCTCACTACTCCCACCATTCCAAGCTGCATGGCTCACTTTTGTCATCAACAGCGGTGGTAGTAATTGTTACGCCATAATTGTGAATTAAAGACTAATCAGTGCGAAAGGCTGTCCAAAGCAAAGGTGATTAATCAAATGCACATAGTACACACTGGATTAGAGAGCGAAAGACCCTGCTACCAATAGACCCTCGGAAGGGAAGAGGCCCCATGTGGGCATGATCAGCCTTTTGTTTCCGCCAGCGAACTTGGGCTTGCGGCGGAAGGAGGAAGAAGGGAGACAAAGAAGAGATCTGGTCCTCCCTATCTTTTCCTTCTCCTCATCCAAGCCAATGGCAGTCGGTGTAGTTTCGTCATAATTGGAGGGCCTTTCCCCTGCCCCTGATCGGAAGTACGGTCATTGTCTTATCGCACTGTTTACTAATTTCTGCAGGTTAATTTTACTGTAGAAATTAAATCTGAAACAGCAAAGCATTAGTGGAGCTACTACGTGTGATCGCTGTCACGTACTAGTGCCGTACTTGTACGCGTCGCTGCCAGCGTATAGCGGGTGGTCAGTTGGCGCTACATTATTCCTACGCTTGCGTCTACGCAAACCCTACGCCCAATCAATTTGAATCTCTTCCCACATTTGTCTCCGCAGAATCGTCCCATCTAATCTAGTTGTAGGTAGCCCACATAGAAATGAAAAGAAAAGGTGAGAGGCGCTAGCCACTCTATCCATCCATCGCAGGAAAGCAAAATCTACAAACAGGGGAGGCCCCTGCACGGGTGGAATGTCACTTCCACACCATAAAATTGTACAAGATGTGGCTCGCTCAATTATGCCTCGAAATCAATGGCTCATTTATATAACCGGCCATTTTCTGCAACCAACTGCAATCTCCCGAAGCTGTCGCTAGCTGCTCCGATTGTCCCTGGAGCTGCCATGCCTTGCGTGCGTGCTGCATGGCCTGCGTGCCTCTGGATTGCCTCCTCCCCAAATGTTTATTCCTCCTGACTCCTGAGCTATTTCACGCCATCATTGCCTCCCCTACATGCCTTGCTTGCTCCCCCCGGACTCCAAAGTTTTCATCTTTCTATCACAGGAAATCATTGGGTTCACCACATTTGTGCTCTGGCCGGGAGCACCATTTCCATGCACGCCTAACATGCTTCTGGCAACCTTCATGCCTACATGGGAAATATTAACCTATGCATTAATTAATTATCGGCAACTATAGTTGGGATGTTTTTACTCTCGTCCTGCAAAAGCTATAGTTTTGGGATCATAGTAACAAAATTGACTAATATACTTTTGAAAATTAATACGGCTGAATCTGTGTTGGTAAGTACATTCAGAATTTACCTTTTTGTTGTTGTGTACTTTTGTGTATATTGTGACATACACAAACCAATTGTCGAGGATTTTATTTGGAACGCACAACTTTGCAAAACGTGAGAATGTATAATATGGTTCAATGCTTCGGATCCGGCATTATACAACAATGTACTCCCTCCGTCCAAATGGAGGCCGCACCCTTATTTTGCATGTCCAAACTTTGTCAACTATTTTGACAAGTTAAACATTTGTGGACTGTTACAAAAATTACACCATTATAAACTTTATTCAAACCCGGGTTTAATGGTGTAACATGCGTAACATATAATTGATGGTTGGTTGGTCAAACTTAAATCTTGAAAAATGTATGCACCGCCTCCAATGGGACAGAGGGGGTATCTAGGTTTCATTTTGTCTCAACTGAGTCGGGTACACTTTGTTTTTCGGATTTCACATCCATATCTTTTTTTAATGTTAGTAGAAACTGCCTTAACCACTTTTTTACGTAGTGAGACATCTAACCATCCTCACATCACATATAAGTTAAGAAGATGATTACAACACCATGTTTCTAAAATAACATCCTTTCGGTGCCGAGCTTTTAGGGTAAGTTAAACAGAATTGCAAGTGAATACTATGATTTACCAAATTCTTAGGTGAGTGTGCAGCATAGGGATGCAAATTTGTGACCCATAGTATAACCTCTAACCATCCTTAGTAGTCGAATAATGAACTAAATTTCTAGTGGGCGAGGTGATTTTTGAAATTCCATTCATTTGATATGACCTAAGAGGGTTGGAGGCTACCCTAAGGATCGCCGATTTGCACCCCTCCCCCTCAAATGAGCAGTTGTTTAAGCCTGTAAATTGTGCAAGTATTTTTTTTTCACCCAAATATTTCTACCAGCTTAGCTGAATGAATTTTTTTTTAAAAATCTAGACAGACGTAAAGTAGGAAAAGGTGTTTTTTTGTTCCAAACTACGTAAATACATTATCTTTTAACCCAATAATGTATAATTTTAGTTGAACGAGTTCTAAAAAGAATCTACTCAACCGGGAATTAGCATAAGTTTTCCATGTTTCGAAAGCATGCAAGCATAAAGATTTTCAAAAGGCTACATAACATTTGTTGGTTTTATATATTTGGAAAACACAAAGTGAGAACACTACAATCTGCCGTGCAAAAAAATTTGGGTATCATGCTTTTTCGCCTAAATACTACACAAATTTAGGGGTACATGATTTGTGACATTTGCATGTGTATGTGCAGTTTTTTTTATCAAAGAATGCAAAGTCTTTATGAGCCTAATAGTGTACCAACTTACTTGAACGATATCCAAAAAAATATCTAGACAACTATGAAATAGCAAAATTGTTTGTATCTTGTTTAAAAAATTCGCAAATACATGCCATGAAAGAATAGGCAGATAACCTTGGATCCACCAAATGATAGGATGCCGAAAGGCAATCCTGATCTGACGGTGGGAAATTAATACCAATTTATCTTTTATTTTCCTTTCAACTTTTTTTTAGGAAAAGGCAAGCCAAAGCCCCAAAGGTAATAAGGCATTAAATTCAACTTACCCCACCCAAGCCGTTTAATCTCCTTCTCTCTCTGGAGTCTGGATGACTATTTAACTGCCCTTGGCGCTACCGCCTTCAGTTTTTATTCGCTCTTCCTGTCCTCCTGATCTCTCCTCCTAACCGAAGTTCTCCACCCGCCGGCCTCTCTTCTCTTCTCCTCTCCTGCACCCACCCAACGACCTCGATCCCCATCCCCACACGCAAACCCACAATTCACCGCGCGAGATGGGGTCTCCGGACGCGGGCGACGTCCTCCTGCCGGCCCTGACGCCGATCAGGACGAGGGCGGCGGCGGCTGAGCCTGGGACTGCGCCGGAGCACGCGTCGTCGGCCTTCCTCTCGACTCCTCCGGAAGCAGAGCATCTGCGGGCGGTGGCTGAGGCGGAGGACGAGGAGGTCGTGGCGGAGTCCAGGACGCCGACGGCAGCGGCGGTCGAGGAGGAGGAGGAGGAGCCGAGGACGCCGACGTCGGAGGAGAGCAGGCTGCGGCCGACGACCGAGTGCCCTCCCGCGCCGAGGAAGCCGACGGCTTTGGCCACGACGCGGCCATCCCCGAAGCGGCCGCTGGTCTACTTCGACGCCCCGCGCGACCTCTCCGCCGTGTTCATGTCGCTGCCGCCCAAGAAGCGGATCCGCGCGCCGCCGTGCCTCGTCCCCTGCCGCCCGAGGTGCGGGCCCGCGCGGGCCGACGGATCGGCGCTCTAGGCTCGCGGCCGATCGGAATTCACAGGCTCCACGGGTGCAATTGTTCTTGGAGTTCTTGTGTTCCTCTTCTTCCTCTCTTTCTTGGTTTCTTGGGTTTCCCACGGCCACGGCACAATCTCTAGTACAAATAACGCGTGATTTAACCTATTGTTTTTTTTTCCTTTCTTCTTGGATTTTTAGTGGGTTTGTGTGAAGGAGAAATTGTAGAATCGAAAAGATTGTTATTTATATATAATATATAGAGTATCGATGTAATAGGATTTCCCGGAGAAATCTTGTGAATGTACCAACTGTTATATAAGCTAACAGTTCTCAGAAATCTTCTCAGTTCTGATGCTTTATCCGGTTTCTTGTCTGGAGCTTCGACTCGCTTTTTATTTTATTTTGAAACAAGAGAGCTTCGATTCTTGTGCCAAGTGCAGCTCGAATTTTGGACATGTGGAGAAGAGTCTGACAAATGCAGACGCTTTCGGTGGAGCCAAGCCAACTCCCCCACTGAATCTGAACAGCGAAGAAAGATTTGCTCAATTTAACTGAATCCTGTCAAGTTAGTGGCTTTAATCTCGTGATCCAAATGCTGAACTTAACATCAGATTTGCTGAAATTAACTGAATTCTGCTAAAGCTAGCAACTTTAAGCAGTTGTTGATTCCGAAAGCAAGAATGTGCCTTGAGTCTTGGAGGGGAAGGTAAAAAACAGATCTTTTCTTGCTCAGGATGATCTGTGCCCACAGGCTGATCGATCTCCACGGACGGAGAAGTATGTATCGCGTGAGCAGGGGAGGAAGAAATCGTGAGGTGGATGGGATGGGGTGGGCTGTACTTCGGGTTCTTTTGTCCCAGCCGGCACTGGCCGAGAGAGATGGGGGAAGAAGAAGATCTGCAGCAGCAGAGAATCTTCCATTCATGAGAACAACATGACATAAGTTTTTTCCTGCGAATTCTTCTCTGGGTTGCTGTTGATGGCGGCAGCAGCACGCACCCCCACCGCTGTCTGTCCGTCCTCGCTCGGTCATTCCCCGATTCGCAAAATCTGGCGTTTCTTCAGTTGGTTCAGGTAACTCCAGGCATGCGCCATGATATCAGGCAGGCCGGCGGTTGGGATTGCTGGGCGTGTAGGAGGCGTTGAGCAGATCCACGGGAGCAGGAAGGGGAAGTCGTGAGGGGAGGTGCGTTGCGTGCTTGTTGGGCGATCCATGGATCTCGCCTGAGCGAGTGTGATGGGGAGGAAGAATCGGAAGAGCTGAGTTGCCCTCGCTTCAGATCACATGGTCTGTTGCAGTTTCTGCGGTTACGGCATGCTGCTGCTTCCGCAGAGGAATAGGTCTCGCCCCTCCCGTTTTGGCAACGCCATTATTGGGCTTGACAGAGAGGGCAACGGCATCTTCCGTCTCCCCAAGGCAGAGGCAGGGGTACGGGGCTGTATGAGACGTACAGTGGTACTTGGGGTCGGTAGTGCGGACGGCCATGGCCGTGGGCATGGCAATTGGCGAGGGAGGCGGAGAGATTCCTGGAGCCGACAGCCGCATGTGCAAGTGGACGAGGACGCGGTGAGGGACGAGAAAGGAGAATGCAATCCGGCCGTCGGAACCAGATCCTCTAACGTTAACAAGAGAAGTCAGGGAGGTACAGTGCTCATGCAGTGTAAAACGAAGAAGGAAAGTCAGGGTCATGTAGCAAATACTGTACATCTTCTACTGTAGCCAATTACTGTGCATGATTACTGTGCAAACAAATTTTCTAAACTAGAAAAAAATTTGTCGTAATTTTGATTATAAGTAATTATTGCAAAAGGATAGCACATATATATGTTCTGCAAGTTAATTTAGATCAAATTAGATTTAATTATTTGAAAGTGAAGAAGGAAAGTTAGAGGATTGTAGCTTCCCTGACTTCTCTCCTTCAAGTTAGAGGATCTGGTTCCCCGGCCGTCTCCCTCCCCGCTGTAAACGCAACTGCAATCTGTTGAGCTTATTAGCGCTGTGACATCGGAGCATTTTTTTTTTGTTACTGGCAAACAGTGGACAATAAAGCTGAAATTTGCCTTGTCTTAATCTGATTTGATCGAACCGTCCAGCGATGAATTTGACAGCGTGGAACGCGGAATGGCGTCTGGAGATGGAGAACCGACTGGTCCCAACTCCCAAGCTGGTCGATCAGGATTTGATTAGGTGACCACTGACACAGAACCGACCATCATCAGAGCAGAAACGGCAGGTCTTAACACGGCGTACTAGTAATGAACCACCAACTGTATGTACAGTAGGAGTATGTCCGCTTCAGCTGCTCTGGCTGCGCACTAATCCAGATTAACGCAGCCGATAAATGCCAGAGCAGGTCAGGTCCTAACGTAAGTTGTTATGAGCTGATAATTAATCGCGACCTAGGATTCCAGGGAAGGAAGTAATGTGCATATATGTCCAATTGCACATTGACTTTTGCCGTCCGGCCACCTGCACGAATGGCACGTTTTAACGGCCGTAATAAAAACAACCAAAGTACTCCCTCAATAAATAAATAAAATTGTAGATACGAACATGTCTATAACTAAAAGGGCTAACCAAAATGTAGTATCTACATACCTCCCTTTCTATATAAAATTAAAACATTTATTTTTTGGGTGGAGCAAGTACAGAAGAGTGCTGGCCCTGGCTACTACACTACACACAGCAAAAAACGATGACAAGGCCCAAGCGTGACGTTGGTAAGTTTATTAGGTACCCGGAGAAGGCGTAGGGGAATTTTCACCGGCCGATAAAAAGATATCAACGTGGTTTATTTGGTCAACGTGTAGTCTTACTACGGGGTTGCCCCGCCCATAAATGTTAAGATGGAGAATGAGGAGGAGCCGCCGTCGACCAGGAGGAGGGAGGGAGCTCTTGTTCAGACATGTAGTCCAAGGTGAGGAGGCCCGGGACCACATCGACGATTATCTTGGCTACCTCACTTAAATGATGAAGCAGGCCAAGGAAGAGGGCATGAAGGACTAGCTCCCCCACATGTCGCCTAGGCTAGACAAGGAGGAGGCATTCATGCTCATCGTGAAGGCCTCCGAGCTGGCGCAGGTGGACGAGTGGCAAGGCCTTTACACACAACTGCACTAATCATCGCACACGCAGAGGCGTCCTGCTGATGCGCGTAAATGTACACGTCCGTTGGGAACCCCAAGAGGAAGGTATGATGCGCACAAAGCCCCTCGCATGAAACCAAGGTTATCGAACCAGTAGGAGCCAAGAAGCACGTGAAGGTTGTTGGTGGAGGAATGTAGTGCGGCACAACACCGTGAAACCGGCGCCAACGTGGAACCCGCACAACACAATCAAAGTACTTTGCCCCAACGTAACAATGAGGTTGTCAATCTCACCGGCTTGCTGAAACAAAGGATTAAGCGTATCGAGTGGAAGATGGTGTTTGTTTGCAAAGAACAAAAAAGAGAATGTATTCAGATGTAAAAGAATGGACCGGGTCCACAGTTCACTAGTGGTGTCTCTCCAATAAGATAACTAACATGCTGGGTGAACAAATTACAGGCGAGCAATTGACAAATAAAGATTCAATACATATCAACGATGATTACTATGTGATTTAATCAGGGCATTACGACAAAGTACATAGACCGCTATCCAGATGCATCTATGCCTAAATAATCCACCTTCGTTATCATCCGAACCCTTCCGTATTAAGTTGCGAACAACAGATAATTGCATTAAGTATGGAGCGTAATGTAATCAACACAAATATCCTTAGACAAAGCATCAATGTTTTATCCCTAGTAGCAACATCACATCCACAACCTTAGAACTTTCTGTCACTGTCCCAGATTAAATGGAGGCATGAACCCACTATCGAGCATAAATACTCCCTCTTGGAGTTACAAGTATCAACTTGGCCAGAGCCTCTACTAGCAACGGAGAGCATGCAAGAACATAAACAACACATATATGATAGATTGATAATCAACTTAACATAATATTCTATATTCATCGGATCTCGCCAAACACAACATGTAGCATTACAAATAGATGATCTTGATCATGTTAGGCAGCTCACAAGATCTAAACAATGATAGCACAAGCGGAGAAGACAACCATCTAGCTACGCTATGGACCCATAGTCCAAGGATGAACTACTCACGCATCAATCCGGAGGCGGGCATGATGATGTAGAGCCCCTCCTGATGATTCCCCTCTCCGCAGGGTGCCGAGGCGATCTCCGAATCCCCGAGATGGGATTGCGGCGCGGCCTCGAATGTTTTCCGTATCGTGGCTCTCGACATGGGGTTTCGCGACGGAGGATTTAAGTAGGCGGAAGGGGGCGACGCGAGGCGCCGACACAACAGGCCGCGCGGCCGGGCCGGGCCGCGCCGCCCAGGTGTCCGGCCGCCTCGTGGCCCCACTTCGTCTCCCTTTCTTCTGAAGCTTCGTGCAAAAATAGGACCCCGGGCGTTGCTTTCGTCCAATTCCGAGAATATTTCCTTACTAGGATTTCTGAAACCAAACAGCAGAAAAAAAAGCACTTCGGCATCTTGTTAATAGGTTAGTGCCGGAAAATGTAAAATAATGTTGTAAAGTATGTGTAAATCACTCAAGTATTGTAATAAAAGTAGCATGGAACATAAGAAATTATAGATACGTTTGCGACGTATCAAGCATCCCCAAGCTTAGTTCCTACTCGTCCTCGAGTAGGTAAACGATAACACAAATAATTTCTGAAGTGACATGCTACAAAAATAATCTTGATCAACATTATTGTAAAGCATATGAGATGAATGGAGTGATCTGAACAAAAGATTGCTAACAAAGATAATGACTAAACAAATGAATCATATAGCAAAGCTTTTCATGAATAATACTTTCAAGACAAGTATTAATAAGACTTGCATAAGAGCTAACTCATAAGCAATAAATTCTAAGTAGAATGCATTGAAGCAACACAAAGGATGATTAAGTTTCAGCAATTGCTTTCAACTTGTAACATGTATATCTCATGGATATTTGTCAACATAGAGTAATATAACAGTGCAATAAGTAAACATGTAAGAATCAATGCACACAGTTAACACAAGTGTTTGCTTCTAAGATAGAAAGAAGTGGGTAAACTGACTCAACAATAAAGTAAAAGAATGGCCCTTCGCAGAGGGAAGCATTGATTACTATTTTTGTGCTAGAGCTTTTGTTTTGAAAACATAGAAAAAAATTTGTCAACGGTAGTAATAATTCATATGTGCTATGGATAATACTTCCTACAAGTTGCATGTCTCATGCATAGAGTACCAATAGTACTCGCACCTTGTCCTACTAACTCGGAGGCACGGATTCTCATCGCATAACATATGTTTCAACCAAGTGTCACAAAGGGGTACCTCTATGCCGCCTGTACAAGTGTCTAAGGAGAAAGCACGCATTGGATTTCTTGCTTTTGATTATTCTCAACTTAGACATCCATACCGGGACAACATAGACAACAGATAATGGACTCCTCTTTTAATGCTTAGGCATTCAGCAATAGTTAATATTCTCATAAGAGATTGAGGTTGTATGTCCAAACTGAAACTTCCACCATGATACATGGCTTTAGTTAGCGGCCCAATGTTCTTCTCTAACATATGCATACTCAAACCATTTGATCATGAAATCCATTTTCTTCAGACAAGACGAACATGCATAGCATCTCACATGATATCCAACAAAGGTAAAGTTGATGGCGTCCCCAGAAACATGGTTACCGCTCAACAAGCAACTTATAAGAATTAAGACACATAACTACATATTCATCACCACAATAGTTTTTAAGCTATTTGTCCCATGAGCTATATATTGTAAAGGTAGAGGAATGAAATTTAAAGGTAGTACTCAAGTAATTTACTTTGGAATGGCAGAAAATACCACATAGTAGGTAGATATGGTGGACACAAATGGCATGGATTTTGGCTCAAGGTGTTTGGATGCACGAGAAGCATTTCCTCTCAGTACAAGGTTTGGGCTAGCAAGGTTGTTTGAAGCAAACACAAGTATGAACAGGTACAGCAAAACTCACACAAGAACATATTGCAAGCATTATAAGGCTCTACACTGTCTTCCTTGTTGTTCAAACACTTTACCCGAAAATATCTAGACTTAGAGAGACCAATCATGCAAACCAAATTAAACAAGCTCTACGTAGTTCTCCATTAATAGATTAAACTACATGATGCAAGAGCTTAAACATGATCTATGAGAGCTCAACAATTGCCAAATTGCCAAACCATATGCAGCATTTTCCAATTCCAACCAAATAGCAATTTAACGAAGCAATTAGCTTTCGCCATGAACATTAAAGCACAATTAAGAACACAAGTGTTCCATATGAAAAAGCGGAGCGTAATATCTCCAATATAAGAATGGCGGGATCCAACTTTATTCAAAACAAAACAAAAACAAAACAAACCGATGCTCCAAGTAAAGAACATAAGAATGTGACGGAATAAAAATATAGTTTCACTAGAAGTGACCTGATAATGTTTTCGATGAAGAAGGGGATGCCTTGGGCATCTCCAAGCTTAGATGCTTGAGTCTTCTTAAAATATGCAGGGATGAACCACCGGGGCATCCCCAAGCTTAGACCTTTCACTCTTCTTGATCATAGTATATCATCCTCTTCTCTTGACCCTTGAAAACTTCCTTCACACAAACTTCAAGCAAACTCATTAGAGGGTTAGTGCATAACCACAAATTCACATATTCAGAGGTGACACAATCATTCTTAACACTTCTGACATTGCACAAAGCTTCTGAAAGTTAATGGAACAAAGAAACTCATTCAACATAGCAAAAGCGGCAATGCGAAATAAAAGACAAAATCTGTCAAAAACAGAACAGTCCGTAAAGATGCATCTGTACTGGGCACTTAACTTGATCAAATGGAAAAACTCAAAACTAATGAAAGTTGAGTACATATCTGAGGATCACGCTCGTAAATTTGCAGATTTTTTCGATTTTTTAGAGACTTATGCCAGAATTCGTGACAGAAAGCAATGCTGCAGCGATCCCAAATATAACATCAACTTTAACATAAAAACTTTACTTGGCACAAAAACATGATAAGGAGAGGTTGCTACAGTAGTAAACAACTTCCAAGACTCAACAATACAGTAAATAAAATAAACATGGGTTATCTCCCAAGAAGTGCTTTTTTTAACGCCTTTCAGCTAGGCGCAGAAAGTGCAAATCAAGTATTTTCAAGAGATGGAGCATCAACATTACCTCGGGCCTTACGCTTACCCTTCTTGTTCTTTTTCTTACTCTTTGGTTTAGGGAATACATGTCAGCCTCCTAGTGGGATTTTTAGGGTGCCTTCTCCCGTATTTATGATTGCTCCCAATAGTTTCAGCAGGGATCTTCCAAGTGTGATTTGTCCTGTTCCTTGAGGAGTTCTTAGTGTGCCATTCAGAGTAATTGATCATGATATCATCAAGTAATTTAGTCGCGGCGCCCAGGGTGATGGACATAAAAGTACCTCCAGCAGCTGAATCCAATAGGTTTCTCGAGGAAAAATTCAATCCTGCATAAAGGTTTGGATGATCATCCAAGTAGTCAGTCCATGGGTTGGGCAATTCTTTACCAAAGATTTCATTCTCTCCCATGCTTGAGCAACATGTTCATTATCAAATTGTTTAAAATTTATTATGCTACTTCTTAAAGATATAATCTTAGCAGGAGGATAACATTTAGGGATTTCTATTTTCGTGCCCTCAGGTCCTTAGTTGTACTCTTTTAGTTTTTTCCCCGCTTTCCCAAGCCCTTGTTTGAAACTCACGTCCGCAGGACCCAGTTGACCGTTCACGTGCTGTGGGCTGCCGCCGCGTGTGGGGCAGGTAGAAAGGGACCGCGTGGGACAGACGAGAAGCGTTTGGTTGCACGTGAGGAGCTGGGTTCTGTCTCTCTCGGCCCCAAATTGGCATTATTAAGTGCACCTTTTTCCCCTCTTTCTCTCTGTCCTTTTCACCAAATTAGTATAAAATCTAGAGAAGCTTGCATTTCTGACTTTCTTCAATTATTTGTGCCTTTTGGCCCTCGTTGTTTGCCCAATATGGCAGCAAATCTAGTACTCCCTCTGGTCCATATGTATGTAGTTAAATCTAGAAGCAAATCTCCAGGATAATGTACGATAAATTCACAGTCATAGTAAATCAAGAAAACTAAGTACGGCCAACAAAATACAGTAGACTAGGGATAGATAATCTCTAGATAATATGGATAGATAATAGGCTGCATACACAGCAGCCAACATAGTAACAGGTTCTTCACAGACCATCATACTAACATAACAACAAGGGATCCCTAGCTAACAACAAAGGGATCCCAACAACAAACTAGGAGGCAGCAGCAGCAAGACACGTCCAGGACTCCGCCTACCCCATCCGCTCGCTCCACTTGTTGCTCTTGCTCCCCTTGGGAGCCTTGGGCTTGAGCGGAGGCATGCGCCCGCGGAGATCTCCACCCGCTGCAAGCGGAGGTGCATGCCGAGCGCCCGTGCTTGGCGCGGAAGGAGGGACGTTCACCGTCGTGCCAACTTTGGGGAAGGTGTTGCGATCAGATGCGTGACGAGGCAGTTGAAGTCCGTGGCGCCGAGTCTCCTGGTGCAGAAGGGGCACCCGTACACCTCCTTGGCGAAGTAGGAGATGTACTCCGACCTGCAGCCTCCGCAGACCTGGCGAGTCTTGACGTCCTCCTCCTCTTCGTCGCCGCCGACGTCGCTGCGACATCTGATCCATATCAAACAGAAACTAGTGAATGAGTTGCAACGATGACTAACGTACATGATAACAAAGTTAAGAAAAACAGAGTCAGCCTCAGTTAGAGTGGACATGATTATATATCTAAAGGGAAGGTGTTAGCGAACTAAAGCTCATGCACAACAGATTTGTACACAGCAATGGTTCGCTGAACCCTCCCTGTAAAAATTTGTGCCCAACCATTCATCATAGGCAAAGAAACAGATTCTAGATCTGAACTAGATCTAAACTTGAAACATTCGAGATTATTTGCAAAATTAAACGGTTGATATCTTTTGATTAGTGCATAAAATAACTGATTGAGATCCCATGATTACTTGCATAAATTAACTGATTAAGATCCAATATTACTTGCATAAATTAACCGAACAGCCGAACCCCAAATCTTAAACGAAATCAAGAAGTGAACAAAACAAAATGGAATAAAATCGGCGCAAATATTAGCCCAATACTCATCCATCTACAGATCCATCTACACCAGCAAAAATAGGGTTCAAAAAGGAATGGGGAACAAAAAAGGAAGCAAACCGTAGTTACCTCGTTCCATGGGTCCTCCAGGGAGGTGTCGTAGGGGTTAGGGGCGGGACGTACGGCACGGGGTCGTAGGGGTCCCATCCCGCCGGGATCTGACTGCCACCGGCGGCAGCAGCCTCCGATGCACGGGCGACGGCGGGCGTCGTACGTAGAGGGGACGACGCCGAAGATGGAGGCGTCGCGCTTTGAGCCAACCTCGACGATGGGATTGGCATTCTCCTTGTCCATCTCTCCGGCGGAGGAAGAGGAAGAGGGAGAGGAGAGGGTTTTTGCTTTGGAGAAGATGATGGGACGTGAGAGAGTTGGCGATGCGTGAGCGAGAGTGACAGAGAGAGTGCGAGGAGGCGTCTATAAAGGCGAGGGTGGTTAATGCGACCCGCGTCCTACGCGTGCACAGTGCACGTCTGCACGTCTCAACTTCTCCACCGCGAGACGCGTCCACGATTGCACGTCTCGACTTCTCCACCGCGACCCGCGTCTACGCGTCAACAATTGCACGTGTCCTCGAGTCTAACCCTGGAAATTTAGATATACTCAGGTATATCCTCGAGTCTTATAATAGCATTTTTTGTGTGCTCAATTTTCCCCTCGAGTGCTAATACTGGCTAGTGCAATATACTCAGTTTTACCCTCAAGTGGTTGGTCAACAGAGAGTCAACAAATGGGATTAACTAGTTAAATGAGTCATTTAATGTGCAAAAAATCCTAAAAAGAGTGGCACTTACTCATGGAGTCTTTACCACAAATTGCCACTTCTCAAATCATAGATAAATCAAGTTTTACCACATATTGCCACTTCTCAAATCACCTAGTAGCTATGAAGGTGCATGGTTTTCCACAATAAGCCCTTCCCAAAACAGCTTCCCCCAAATCATACTTTGTCTAAATGAGGCCACAATTCTCACACTGATGTATATTGGTATTGCAAATAGTTTGAGGTAGGCCAAGATGGGTTTCATTGTACAAAACACGCATTTTCCATTTTTTAAATCTCATATTTGAATCCCTTAGTCTATTTACTACTCAAGTGCCCTTGGTTTCTTGATAGTACTCAGCCTTTGCCTCACAAATTCTCGCAGACGTGCATCATCGCCTGATTGGTCTAGCCCATGTCACGCGGATCGTGCCCGCGACCGTTGATCGTATGATATAGGGAACGGGCAGGATAACCCTCTCTCTCTGGGCGTTATTTTTCACGCAAAAATGATAAACCATCACCGATTTGTTGTTACCATTACTTTTCACGCAAAAAAAGTGATAAACCATCACCGATTTGTTGTTGCCATTACTTTTCACGCAAAAAAATGATAAACCATCAACAATTTGTTGTAGCCATTACTTTTCACGCAAAAAAATGATAAACCATCAACAATTTGTTGTAGCCATTACTTTTGACGCAAAAAATGATAAATCATCACCGATTTGTTGTTGCCATTACTTTTCACGCAAAAAATGATAAACCATCAACAATTTGTTGTAGCCATTACTTTTCACGCAAAAAATGATAAACCATCAACAATTTGTTGTAGCCTTTACTTTTCACGCAAAAAATGATAAACCATCAACTATTTGTTGTTGCCATTACTTTTCACGCAAAAAATATGATAAACCATGCATCACCGATTTGTTGTTGCCATTACTTTTCACGCAAAAAAATGATAAACCATCAACAATTTGTTGTAGCCATTACTTTTCACGCAAAAAATGATAAACCATCTATCTTTGTATAGAATGATAAACCTATCACGTATGATTTTTGAGGTCATTTAGAGAAGGCAGAAAAAACCTAATTTGTTACAAAAGCTGGTTTCAGTGAGACCTAACCAAGTTTGGCATACATGATGGCATACCTATAACAACAAGGAATATCTAAAAGGGAAAGTTTCAGAAAATTTGAAATTTAGGGTGAAAATGATGCCATACATGATGCTGTTTTTCGAGGTTTTGACCTGAAAATCAATTGGGTATTATAAAGGGAAATAAAAGTTCGAAAAATGTAAAAACGAAACAATCTATCTATCTATGTATAGAAGATCAGCTGTATGAAATCTGAGGTTATTTAGAGAAGGTAGAAAAAATCACCTTGTTAGAAAAGATGGTTTCAGCGAGACGAAACGGCATGCGCTTAAGCAAAGTGATTTTTTCGAACATCTCCAAATGACCCCAAATTTTCCATACATGATGCCATACGTGTAACAACAAGGAACCCTATCTAAAAAGTGTCAAAAAAGTTTGCCCAACCGTATAGCTCTATCAAAAAGAACCTCACCATGGCGCTAGTATAATTTTGGGATAGTTACAAACTTTCGTTACCTAACCTTCAACATGAAACTTGTTTCAAATTCATTTTGGCCTACAAGAAACAAATCCCAACTTGATTCGAGCACCACAGCCTCCAAACGATGCCGATGCCGATATCGGCATGGTCGAACGGCTATGCTCGCCGCTGCTAGGTCAACGTCGGGATGCACCCTCAATCCCGTCCCCTCATTCGATCACCGACACACCAGAGATACCGCCGAGGCCAATGCCGAACGTACATGCTGATGCCAATGCCGAACATGCATGCACGCCGCGGGCACGGCCACGCCGACCCGCTATGCTGGACGCCACAGACCGCCGCGAGGTCTTTCCCTTCGCCACCACCCTCTCCTAGCACCCACCTATACACGCCGAAAGGAGAGACACTAGTTTTCTCTACATTGCTCGCGTTCGTGTCCGACACGGTCAGTCAAAGTTTTGAGGTGGTCGTCGATGTCGTCGACCATTTCTTCTCTTCTTTGCATGGTTAAACGCGTCTAGTTCATATCTATCTAATGCGTCCGGTCTCGCCTCATGCAGTTCTTTGTGGACGTCGATCTCATCTCGGCACCCCGCATGCCACCTCCTCCGTGCCATCGCTGTAGAGCTCCGTTTAAAAATCTAATCCTACCCGTGTATTGCCCCTTGTATCGTCATGGCCCCACTTGTCATTTGATATACCGAAGCCCCACTCGTTCGCGTTTTGTTCAGGGATACAGCGATGCTTACGGTCAAACAAAGATGGATGGTCTGACGTGTCTTTGCAGGCTCTACATGGCCCCACTAGTCAGAAGATAACGGTCAACCGGCCGTTACATCACGTGTGATGGTTTCAGACAAACGTTTGGGTAAAACTGAGGAAAAACTAAGGAGCTGGGGAAAACTGAGCACAACTAAGGACCCGAGGGCACGAAAATAGAAATCCCTAATATTTACTAATAAAAGCATCTTTACATTTAGTCCATGAATCAATACTATTCTTAGGCAAAGATAGAAACCAATCTTTAGCTCTTCCTCTTAATGAGAAAGGAAACAATTTCAGTTTTATAATATCACCATGTATATCCTTATACTTTTGCATTTCACAAAGTTCAACAAAATTATTAAGATGGGCAGCAGCATCATCAGTACTAACACCAGAAAATTGCTCTCTCATAAAAAGATTCAGTAAAGCAGGTTTAATTTCATAGAATTCTGCTGTAGTAGCAGGTGGAGCAATAGGAGTACATATAAAATCATTATTATTTGTGCTAGTGAAGTCACACAACTTAGTATTTTCAGGAGTACCCATTATAACAGTAGTAAAAGTAAACTAGGCAAATAAAGTAAAAACAATTAACTAATTTTTTTGTGTTTTTGATATAGAGAACAAGACAGTAAATAAAGTAAAGCTAGCAACTAATTTTTTGTGTTTTGTTTAAGTGCAGCAAACAAAGTAGTAAATAAAATAAAGCAAGACAAAAAAAGTAAAGAGATTGGAAGTGGAGACTCCCTTGCAGCGTGTCTTGATCTCCTCGGCAACGGCGCCAGAAATTTATGCTTGATGCGCGTAAATGTACACGTCCGTTGGGAACCCCAAGAGGAAGGTATGATGCGCACAACAGTAAGTTTCCCTCAGATGAAACCAAGGTTATCGAACCAAGGAGCCAAGAAGCACGTGAAGGTTGTTGGTGGAGGAATGTAGTGCGGCGCAACACCAGTGAAACCGGCGCCAACGTGGAACCTGCACAACACAATCAAAGTACTTTGCCCCAACGTAACAGGTTGTCAATCTCACCGGCTTGCTGAAAACAAAGGATTAAGCGTATCGAATGGAAGATGGTGTTTGTTTGCAAAGAACAAGAAAAAGAGAATGTATTCAGATGTAAAAGAATGGACCGGGGTCCACTCACTAGTGGTGTCTCTCCAATAAGATAACTAACATGCTGGGTGAACAAATTACAGGGCAATTGACAAATAAAGATTCAATACATATCAACGATGATTACTATGTGATTTAATCAGGCATTACGACAAAGTACATAGACCGCTATCCAGCATGCATCTATGCCTAAATAATCCACCTTCTTGTTATCATCCGAACCCTTCCGGTATTAAGTTGCGAACAAGATAATTGCATTAAGTATGGTGCGTAATGTAATCAACACAAATATCCTTAGACAAAGCATCAATGTTTTATCCCTAGTAGCAACACGCATCCACAACCTTAGAACTTTATGTCACTGTCCAGATTAAATGGAGGCATGAACCCACTATCGAGCATAAATACTCCCTCTTGGAGTTACAAGTATCAACTTGGCCAGAGCCTCTACTAGCAACGGAGAGCATGCAAGAACATAAACAACACATATATGATAGATTGATAATCAACTTAACATAATATTCTATATTCATCGGATCTCGCCAAACACAACATGTAGCATTACAAATAGATGATCTTGATCATGTTAGGCAGCTCACAAGATCTAAACAATGATAGCACAAGCGGAGAAGACAACCATCTAGCTACTGCTATGGACCCATAGTCCAAGGATGAACTACTCACGCATCAATCCGGAGGCGGGCATGATGATGTAGAGCCCTCCGGTGATGATTCCCTCTCGGGGTGCCGGAGGCGATCTCCGAATCCCGAGATGGGATTGGTGGCGGCGGCCTCTAATGTTTTCCGTATCGTGGCTCTCGCACGGGGGTTTCGCGACGGAGGCTTTAAGTAGGCGGAAGGTCGGGCGACGCGAGGCGCCGACACAACAGGCCACGCGGCCAGGGCCGCGCCGCCCTGGTGTCCGGCCGCCTCGTGGCCCCACTTCGTCTCCCTTCGGTCTTCCGAAGCTTCGTGCAAAAAGGACCCGGGCATTGATTTCGTCCAATTCGAGAATATTTCCTTACTAGGATTTCAAACCAAAAACAGCAGAAAAGACTGGCACTTCGGCATCTTGTTAATAGGTTAGTGCCGAAAATGTAAAATAATGCTGTAAAGTATGTGTAAATCACTCAAGTATTGTAATAAAAGTAGCATGGAACATAAGAAATTATAGATACGTTTGCGACGTATCACCTGCCACTCCATAGAGGTGGGGACTGTCTCCATCGGCCCCTTGAGCACCGACACCGCCTACGCCACCCCCTGCGCCAAAGTCGTTATGGGAGCAGTGACTTTCACCTATACCGGCCCATCCAGCGTCTGAATTCCATCTACCGGCATCAATATGCGATTGACCGTCGAAAATGCCGGTGCTCGTGGACTTGACCAAGGAGAACGAGCAATAGCTAGGCCTAGGGTTTCAACCAAGTTTTCTTATTTTCTATGCGTTTTTCATTTCCTATTGTACTATGTAGATTAAATTTGAAATTTGTGAATTTATTGGAAGAAAAATACATTTGGCCATTTGAGCTGACCGGTTTTGAAACAAACAGCTAAATATGGTAGACAACCGATTTTGAAACAAACAGGTAATTTTGTGTCCACGATCTAACCTAAACAGATCAAAACACAATATTTAGTATTTTCTCTGATCCAAATTAATTGATCCTACTTTATCTAGATACGGATGTAACTACATGCGTTTATTAACTAGATGCATCAGTATCTACTAAATAAAATGAAGTTAATTAATTTAAACTAGAGAGAGTATTTAAAATAGCCGGATGTCCTAAAATATTGATGCGAGGAGGGAAGAGTTTTACTGCCCCAAACTACGGTGTCCTTGGCCTCTGTTCTTACTTGGCCTCTGTTCTTGCAGTCCCCTACATTCTGTGACATAGTAAGCACGGCACGCGACGCGATCTCTCGCTGCTCCGCGCGACAACGGAAATTTACTGTCGGTCTCCGTAGCCTGATCTGTCGTGCTTAATTGGAGATCAGAAGATCGCACAGTACTCCTACTGATCATACGCAGAATCATTTAATTTAAGACGTCTGCTGTGACGGCTTTATCCATCTCAACTGTAGCAAAGCCTGCTGTAATTATCAGCTTGATCAGTGGCATCACAATCTCGGGACCCACCCAGGAAAATGATTCACGTTGCTTAATGCTGGCCACCACAATTGTTGTCTGACAGTTAACAATTTCATTTGTGAACTGTGCTAACTAACTAACCGTTTCTGCTTTTTTGGGGAGTAGCGCAGCTGCCTGCAAATCTTTCCAATTTTTTTTAATCTAATTTGGCATTAGAAAGAGAGAGAAGCTGCTTGTACAGTATAACCACCACCCACGTGATTCCGTTCATCAGCTAATCTTCTTTTGGTTAAGGTTGGCAGCTTTGGTAGATCCAAACGTGGCCACTTTACCCAACCAACCGCTAACCTCGTCCAGCCACTCTGTGCCTTCCAACATAACCACTGGTTGGACAAGGTATCTTTGCATGTTGCATGTAGTTGTACTGGGCAAAAATAAAAGACAATCCGTCGATGCCTTCTTGTCGATCCATTACAATTGTTTCCGCGGCGGGAGTCCTATGTCATATTACCAAAAGATATGTGGAGCACAGCATGGCTTACTAGGACAAATATGCACACTACGCAGCGCCAACGACTTTTTTCATGGCTATTTATATTTCAAACAGGTACTAGTACCAAATTACAAGGCCATTTATATTTCAAAACAGGTACTAGCTACTACAGTAGTACCAAGTTTCACTGCTAATTCATTAATATTTACCTGCGTTCACCTTTTATTGAATTATTAGGTGTTGAACCTGAGTTTGGCTAGGACTACTATACTTGTTAATTATTTCCTCATGGTTTGTCTGTTCGTGCAAAGTACTCCTACTAGCAAACAGTTATGCAAATGCTTCAATGAGACTGGCACCAGATACTGCCTGCCTCTGCCTTTTTTCTCAAGGTGTGGCGGTGAACTGATAGACAGATAGATCCACATCACATTGACAGCAGCAGGAGGGGAAGGGGAGTGACCAAAGTGGCAGATCTAGAAGGGAACAAACATGCTGCTCCCCCTCTCGGCCTCGTTGTGACGAGAGAGTTTAGCATGACGCCATGACCGACCGTCATTTGCCCACAGGGACCCCACTTCCCTCCCATCTCTTTAGCACACACACAAGCTGCCGGGATCAGTGAGCGGAGTGCTCCATGACTGCTCTACTTTTGATCCCCTGACAGCGCCAGATCATGTGCAAAAGTGGGGGCGGAGCCATCTCGGATCCTCCGTAGAAGAAGTAGCGAAAGCAAAACGCGTAACGTTAATTAGCACTGGTACAAAGCTCAGATGCATGGTATGCTGTGCAGCATCAGCAGGTAGACGCGACGGTAATTAGCAGTGCTTTTGCCCCCAGGATGGAACACTTTGATGTGCGTCGTCTGTGCTTTGAGCAAAGATGTGATACTACTCAGCAAGCAAGGGGCCACCCTTTTGTTCTTTCCTCGCCGTCTTCCAACTGAAGCAACGCCCATCATGGGCGATCCCCACTTGCCAGTGCGAGGAGTGTGGCGCATACCTTGATACTCAAGCAATGCCATTGTTCCCTCTGCCTCTCGCACTCGATTTCTTTAGCCTTTTGACCACCAAAGCCTCTGCCTTTTGGTGCGCCAGGGGAAGAAGATAATCAAAGCTGCACAGCTATTGCATCGGATGCCATGCCATCAGTCACTCTCACACCCATCTAGGGTGATATCCTGCTGCTAGGAGCCGAGTTTCCAAGCCGAAAAGCCTGCAGCCGGAAAGCCTGTCAGCCGCTGCCGATTCTTCCCCTCTCTTCTTCTCGCCCCCACCAGCGCGCCTATGCTGGTCAGTCTTTGTTTCCTCCAAAGTGGGGTCTCTGTCTTCATCATGGTGTGGAGCAATCCATATGTTCTCGGTTCTCCCATACCTCTCTGTTGGGGAATATACATTCTATACAATGCATGGGGAAAGTTAAAGTAGATTTATCTCTGGTGGATTTAGCAGCTCTCCTGTTCTCACTGTTTTGCACAACCCACTTTACAGTTATACGCATCATCAGTTGTTTCTCATTTTTGGCAAAAAAAATTCAGCAATCTATTGATAATCATCATGAGCAATACAAAGAGTATCAAACCATCCGCCGCATCACTGCTCCGTAGTGAGGATGGTGGTGACGATGGACATAGAAGCCGGAGTTGTTTTCTTTGTTGTTGTTTTACAAACCTCATTTATGTGTACATCACACCTGTTATTTTACAACCACGCGTCCCGATAGTGTTAAAAATGCAAGAGCAATATGATGCCTCCCTTTACAAAAAGAATAATAATAACTTAACGGTTGCTATGTTACGCTGTGTTTATTTCTAACTAGTGATGAAAATGAGCCACAAAAGTGGGTCGACAAACACCAGAATATACTCAGAACGAGCGTATATAGACAAAACTGAGTGAGAAAATTATTTTATTATAATCCACCGCAAAACCAAATGTAGCCTATGTCTATGTCTGAGTAGTGCATTTGGCCTAATATGCTAACACAAATTGAGGCTACAAAACAAAGCGTGTCAAGTCAAAACCATCGTATAATTCTCTCGAAAAAACAAGAGTAATAATGTGGAAGCTTTGATTTGATCAAACATATTTATTTTAGTACAAGTTTGCTCATGAATGTGCTCGTTTGTTCTAGTGGCCTCCTCTATTTTTTGTACTCCTCCGATTGTGCCAACTATGTTTTGTAATTGGTTAAGGGGTACACATAAAGAGTATTTGTCCCATATCACGATGGGAGCGTCTACTATGTGTTGGGCTATACGGTTAAGGTGATGTTTTCTTATGCAAAAAAGTTAGAATACCTCTATCCAAAAACAGATGTCTCGGATTTATCTGAATCTGAATATTAAATAGTCTAGATACATCTAGATTTAGATAGACCCGAAACATCTATTTATGACCGGAGGAACTACTAGGTTATAGACTACATACCTGCTCCATGTGGTCTTCGTTTCAGTGACTGAAGCGTACGGTGCTTATTATGCAACATGTTGCCAGTTGGAGCGAGCAGCCAATGAGGTGCTTACTCTTTAGGCCTTGTTCGGTGCCAGTGTATTTTTGTGTTTTGAGAAGTGTTTTATGGAGTGTTTTGGGTGAAAACACTAACCACCCAAAACGCTACCCAAAACACTACAAACCCTTTTCACCTAAAACACTTATCGAAACACTTGTTTGGAACACTGGTTTTAGAAACTAGTGTTTTCAAGTGTTTTTAATATAAATAGATAAAAAGACAAAAAAATTAACAGTAGATGTGTATCACAAATAAAAATCAAATCTTTGTAGCACACTAGAAGATCATAATCTTGCAACCAGTACATAAATGTATTACAGCCATCGTAGATTTAGCTCATGGCATCAGATCACATAATCTATTTTTCGGAGACATGAAACAAATAGAGGAATTCAAAGTGTATAGGCACATGGTTCTGAGCAAAGTACTGAAACTACAAGATGTTGAATAAGGCACCAACGCAGCCAGGGACAGTCCTCTTAAAAACATGCTTGTTCCCTTCAATATCACAAGAAAATCAGTCTAAGCAACTTGTTTCCTGCCAAATCAATCCAAGCAACTTGTTTCCTGCCAGGAAACAAGATGTAAACCATCAAATACTAATATACAACCACATGCATTAGCTAGTTGTTCATGGCTACAGTACTTTGGTAGTAGAGGCGCATACAAATGATCAATCTAGGCAACAAAGATATACATTAGCATTACACATGCAAGAAGATACATAACAGCTCTTGACTATGAAGATAGATCCATCACACAAATAATTCTCCCTGTCAAAAAGAAAAATATGTCTTCTTTCAACAATACTAGATCTACCACTTTCATACTGTCATACATACAAGATGTCTTTTGCTACATAAGAAATACTATAAATTTGTTTGTACATCAAAGCATTGCACCAAATAAAAGATGGAACATATCTGTTTGGTGTCACAAAATTATCAATATCAGTAGATACGAGTGAAGCATATATTGGTACTTACTCTAGCTAATATCATTTCTGTTTCGTTCAGATGAGTACAGCCACTACCTAGGTAATGAAGCATGCAAGTAGTAAGCACAACAACCACCAGATGTTTATACAGGACCGAATGTTACTAGGAGCATACTTCAGTCTATTTTCTTTCCACCCAGGAAATGAAAAGTTTCTATCAGTGTAACTCTGCGGCTATTTTAGATAACTGAATAGGAAGTTTATGTTGGAGATATGCCCAAGAGGCAATAATAAAATGGTTATTATAATATATCTTTGTGTTTATGATAATGTTTGCATACCATGCTATAATTGTATTAACCGAAACATTGATACATGTGTGTTATGTAAACAACAAGGAGTCCCTAGTAAGCCTCTTGTATAACTAGCTTGTTGATTAATAGATGATCATAGTTTCATGATCATGAACATTGGATGTTATTAATAACAAGGTTATGTCATTATGTGAATGATGTAATGGACACACCCAATTAAGCATAGCATAAGATCATGTCATTAAGTTCATTTGCTATAAGCTTTCGATACATAGTTACCAAGTCCTTTCGACCATGAGATCATGTAAATCACTTATGCCGAAGGGTACTTTGATTACATCAAACGCCACCGCGTAAATGGGTGGTTATAAAGGTGGGATTAGGTATCCGGAAAGTATGAGTTGAGGCATATGGATCAACAAGGGATTTGTCCATCCCGATGACGGATAGATATACTCTGGCCCTCTCTGGAATGTCGTCTAATTAGCTTGCAAGCATATGAATGGTTCATAAGAGACCACATACCACGGTACGAGTAAAGAGTACTTGTCATGAGACGAGGTTGAACGAGGTATAGAGATACCGATGATCAAACCTCGGACAAGTAAAATATCGCGTGAAAAATCGGTATCGTATGTAAATGGTTCAATCGATCACTAAGTTATCGTTGAATATGTGGGAGCCATTATGGATCTCCAGATCCCGCTATTGGTTATTGGTCGGAGAGAAGTCTCAACCATGTCTGCATAGTTCGCGAACCGTAGGGTGACACACTTAAGGTTTGATGTCGTTTTAAGTAGATATGGAATATGGAATGGAGCTCGAATGTTGTTCGAGTCTCGGATGGGATCCAAGACATCACGAGGAGGTTCGGAATGGTCCGAGAATAAGATTCATATATGGGAAGTCATTTTCCGGGGTTCGGAAAAAGTCCGGTGTTTTGACCGGAGCTTCTAGAAGGTTCTAGAAGGACCGGAATAGTCCGGAATATTATGGAAGGTTCCGGAAGTGTCCGGGACGACCCGGGATGTCTAAGGAAGTCCGGAGGGTTCCATAATAGGTGTAACCACGTTGCCTTAAGGGAAAATGAGTCTTTCCTTAATGCAATTTCGAATTGGCAAAAGAGTCCGAGTAGGACTAGGTTTGAACCGGAAACCTATCGGAACTCAGTCAAACTTGGGGGCAGGTTTTTGGACGACCCAAGGGGCTTGGCCACCTATTTAAAGAGGCCAAGGGGCACCCCAAGGGCACCACAAGTCGCAGCCCTAGCTCCCCAAGTCGCAGCACCACCCCGCGCCCAAACCCTAGCTATTCCCTCCTCCTTCTTCCCCAGCGCTTGCGGCGAAGCCCTGCGGAGATCTCCACCACCACCGTCACCACGCCGTCGTGCTGGCGGGATTCCGAGGAGGATCTACTACATCCGCTGCCCGCTGGAACGGGAGGAGGACGTCGTCTTCATCAACACCGTACGTGTGACCGAGTACGGAGGTGCTGCCCGATTGTGGCACCGTCAAGTTCTTCTACGCGCTTTAGCAATCAAGATCTTCTACGCGCTTTTGCAAGCGGCAAGTGATCGACTACATCCACCACGAGATCTAATCTCGTTAGGCTTTGGAAATCTTCGAGGGTTAGTCTCATGATCTTCTCGTTGCTACCATCTACTAGATTAGATCTTGGCTTGTGTTTTCGTTCTTGCGGTAGGAAATTTTTTGTTTTCTATGCTACGAATCCCAACAAGGTATCGAGCCGTGTCTATGCATAGATTGGTTGCACGAGTAGAACACAATGGTTTTGTGGGCGTTGATGTTTTTGTTGTCTTTAGTTCGTGTACTTTGCATCTTGCGGGATGGTGGGATGAAGCGGCCCGGCTAACTTTACATGACCGCGTTCATGAGACTTGCTCCACGTTCGACATGCAACTTGTATTGCATAAGTGGCTTTGCTGTCTGTCTCTCCCACCATAGTGAAGATTCAATTTACTCTTTCTATTGACAACACTAGTATCACCGTTGTGGTTCATGTTCGTAGGTAGATTGGATCTTACTCGAAAACCCTAAACCACGTAAAATATGCAAACCAAATTAGAGGCGTCTAACTTGTTTTTGCAGGGTTTGGTGATGTGATATGGCCATGATGTGATGATGAATATGTATGAGATGATCATTATTGTATTGTGGCAACCGGCAGGAGCCTTATGGTTGTCTTTATATTTCATGTTGTAGTATTATTTCAAAGTAGTTGTAATAGTTGCTACACATGGTGAACAACCATGAAGACGGCGCCATGGACCTTGACGCTACGCCGACGATGATGGAGATCATGCCCGTTGATGATGGAGATCATGTCCGTGCTTTGGAGATGAAGATCAAAGGCGAAAAGACTAAAGGGCCATATCATATCACATATGAATTGCATGTGATGTTAATCCTTTATGCATCTTATTTTGCTTAGATCGACGGTAGCATTATAAGATGATCCCTCACATTAATATCAAGATAATAAAGTGTTCTCCCCTCGTATGCACCGTTGCTACAGTTCGTCGTTTCGAAGCATCTCGTGATGATCGGATGTGATAGACTCTACGTTCACATACAACGGGTGTAAGACATGTTTGCACACGCGGAATACTTGGGTTTGCTTGACGAGCCTAGCATGTACATGGCCTCGGGACAATGGAAACCGAAAGGTTGAACACGAGTCATATGGATGATATGATCAACATGTTGATGTTCACCATTGAAACTACATCATCTCACGTGATGATCGGTTTTGGTGTAGTGGATGTGGATCGTGTGCCACTTAACAACTATGAGGGATGTTGTATTAAGTGGGAGTTCATTAGTAATTAGATTAAAACTTGAACTAATTATCATGAACATAGTCTGAATAGTATTTTGAATTAAATTTGTAGAATTGGCATCCGTTTTCTACCATGTGTTAGTCTTGTAATTGAGATAGAAATACTGTTAAGTCTGACAAATAACTTTACGGACTGGTACCGTATTGTTAAAGAATCAAGAAATGATTAAGTCCTATTGCAAACTTTTAGTAAACCTCACATTGTTGATTCAAAGAACAATGGTTTCAATTAGTACCTAAAATCATCTTGTCTCCATGAAACTTGAAGTTCAAATCCGTTTGAAATTAAAGTAAGGAGCTGGAAATTTTGTTTTCAGAAATAAGAGAGGTATAAGATATATGTGATATCTAAGACCTTATTGCAAGGTGATAGAATATAATTTGGTGAGAGTACATAAACTCATAAGTTTTATGGGAATGTACGAAGGTTGAAGACGCCAGGCGTCCCAATCCTCCAACTATTGGGGCACTAACGATATTCGCATATCCATGAAGTGATCGTCCTTAGTAGTATGCACCACTCGTCGTTTCAAGCATCTCGTGATGATCGGGTGTCATAGATTCCACGAGTGCATACAACAAGCCAGATTTGCACATGCAAATACTAAGGTTAAACTTTACGAGCCTAGCATGTACAGACATGGTCTCGGAAAGTCGTCATGATGGATAAAATTATGAGTGATATTGTTCATCATATTACAAAGTTACTAATAGTGAAATCTGGAACACTTGTCATATGATGATCAACTTCAAAGAAAGAACCTCAAGGTTATTGGTATTTGACCAATGGACCTAGAAGTTATTGAAGGTGAAGTGTTTTCTGAGAATGAAGAAAACTAAAAGAGAAACTACAAAAGATATTTTGGCAGAAAGAAAGAAAAGACTAGAAAGTCTAGCTCAGGTGTATATAAATGATATACATGTTATGGATGTATTCCTTGTTTGGTCACATAATGAAATTCTTGGGTATTTGTACCAGATTGGTTAGTATGAGATGTCATACAATATAACGCAATACAAGAATACGATGGCCTAAGTGACTGATAAGGAATATGGTAATAATGCACGTCTGGAACATAATAAAGTGTTATTATGTTTGTCGTTGGCATTCTACCTAACCCTTAGAATTTATAATAAAGAACTTAATAATTGTTATTTTGCTCTGGTCAAATGAAAACAATGAGTTGTTCAAATTATGACATTACTCCATGTACGATGGATAAAGTTATTATAAATATTAATGGTGAAACACACATACATAACATTGACGCTAAAATGCCATAAGGCAAATGATTTGAATTCTACTTATTTGTGGAACCGCCATTTAGGTCATGTTAGAAAGGAACGCATGAAGAAACTCCATGCAGATGGATTTTTGAGTCATTTGATTTTTTGAATCGTTTGGCGCTTGCAAATCTTTTCTAAAGAGAATGACTGAAATACCGTTCATAGGCCAAGAGTTGAACGGGCAACTGACTTAGTGGAAACACACATGATGATGTATGTGGTTCATTGGGCATAGTTGTGTGGGAGATTCTTCTACTTCATGAAAACTTCCAACAATGAATTGAGTATATATAGGTGGATATATTTGATAAAGAAGAAGTTTGAAACATTTGAATGGATTCAAATAAAATTCAGCATGAAGTGGAAATCATCGTAATATAAAAGTCAAATATCTATGATTTGATCATGGTGAAAATATTTGAATTACGAGTTTTAGCGAACATCTAAGAGAGTTATGAAATTGTTCTACAACTCACATTTCTTGGAGTATCATAATGATGATGGAGTATCCGAGAGACGTATCCAAACCTTGTTGGGTTGAAGATGAGATAAAATAACGCCATTATATTTTTTGTGGATTATGCTTTAGAGACTACCGCTTTTACACTAAATAGAGCATCATCATGATCCGTTGAAATGACACCATACGAGTTATGGCATGGGTATAAACCCTAATAGTCCTTTCTTAAATTTTGATATGCATAGCATATGTAAATAAGTTTACAACCAAAATCGGATGAATGTCTTTGTTGGTTATCCCAGAGATTTGATTGGGAATTCTTTCCACTATGAAGTAAAAAGAAGTGTTTGTTATAGTTACTTGCTTATTTCCAAGAAATTGTTTTCTAGCGAAATATTTGAGTGGGAGAACTTGATAGAACTTGATAATATGAAGAGTAGCAATGGAAATGGTTCCGGAAGCGGCCACGACGATCATGGCTCCCATGACTACAAAGTGTTTTAGCCATGGAGATCGAAGTACCTATTGAACGTTATAGGTTTGGTTTACTTTATGATCAAATAAATGATTTGTGGACAAAGGATTGTTTTTGAACAATGATAAACCAACTACATACAAAGAAGTTATGATGGGCCCTGACTCCGTTAAAATGGCTATGCGCCATGAAATCCAAGATAGGTGAATACTTTTTGAAAGTAAATGAATCTATGAAATTGATGGACTTGGATGAAATATCCTTAAATAAGCACGACTTGTCGAAAAGTTGTTTACGACAAAGTTCAAAGAGTTGACTACGTGAAGATTAGATCTTCCGTAGCAATGCTTATAGTCTATGTGGATTATTCTAGTAATCGCTACATATTTCTTTATGAGATATGCTAGTAGGATGGCGAAATATATTACTTAACAGAAGTGTATTAAAGGTGTATACAAGATATAACCAAGAGTTTTGCTAGTCCGTAGAATACTAGATAGGAATACGAACTTCAATTGGATGAAGTGAGTATTACGGAGTTGGAATCTTCACCGGATGAAATAGTCAAAGAGTTTTGATTTCATCGAAAACGATGAAGGTGCTTGCATTTGCAAGAAATTAAGTGGGAGCGCTGAGACATATTTGTAATACTTTATGTAGCTGACATATCGTTAATTATAAATATTGTAATTATATAATTGATTAAAAAGTTTCATTGAGAATTAACTTCAATGAAAGGATATGGACTAAAACATATTTAGTGTCAAGATCTATGAAGATAGATTAAAACACATAATAAGTTTAAGTCAAAGTACATAGAATGGATATTGAAGTAGTTCAATATAGAAATATTAAGAAGGTGTTCTTTGCATACAAAGGTTTAACAAGACTTGAGTGTATTTGACACTTGATGAGTAAAAACACATGAGTGATTTTGGATCACAAATAATATGTACAAAATCAGATGTCCTGTGCTCTAAAAAGTTAGGAGCATATACCGAATGATTCATGTGATGATCATTGGACAACAGTAAGAATATCCTTGTGTGCTTCAGAAGAACCAAGGATATATATATAATTTTATATGGAGTAATGACAAACAAATCGCTGTAAGGTGTTGCACCGATATTAGTTTGGTCACATATAAGAATTAATTTCAAATCTCAATTAGGCTAAGTGTTGTTTAATAGGTAGCACAATGCTAGATTTAGAAGAGTTCTAAATGTTGTGACGGATTCTACAAACGAAGGTAGAATATGTCATTGTTTTGACAATGACTAAAGATGTTAAGTCAAAAAGTTCTTTGAGAACTTGGTGTAGTTCCGATAGTGTCAGAACTTTGAAGCTATATTGTGTGTGACAATATTAGTGACATATTTCAGACCGCGGAATTAAGGTTTCACCAGAGGACTAAGCATATATGCCGACTCATTTGGAAAATGAGTGATACGTTGAGACGCAAAAGAATTGCAAAATACATACGTTTCTGAGCATGTCAGAACCGTAGACTAAAACCTCTCCCATAAGCAAAACATGATAAAGCACCGAAGGCCGAGGTGTTATATCTTTACAAATGTAAACTAGATTATTGACTCTAGTGCAAGTGGGAGACTGTTGGAGATATGCCCAAGAGGCAATAATAAAATGGTTATTATAATATATCTTTGTGTTTATGATAATGTTTGCATACCATGCTATAATTGTATTAACCGAAACATTGATACATGTGTGTTATGTAAACAACAAGGAGTCCCTAGTAAGCCTCTTGTATAACTAGCTTGTTGATTAATAGATGATCATAGTTTCATGATCATGAACATTGGATGTTATTAATAACAAGGTTATGTCATTATGTGAATGATGTAATGGACACACCCAATTAAGCGTAGCATAAGATCATGTAGTTAAGTTCATTTGCTATAAGCTTTCGATACATAGTTACCAAGTCCTTTCGACCATGAGATCATGTAAATCACTTATGCCGGAAGGGTACTTTGATTACATCAAACACCACTGCGTAAATGGGTGGTTATAAAGGTGGGATTAGGTATCCGGAAAGTATGAGTTGAGGCATATGGATCAACAAAGGGATTTGTCCATCCCGATGACGGGTAGATATACTCTGGGCCCTCTCGGTGGAATGTCGTCTAATTAGCTTGCAAGCATATGAATGGTTCATAAGAGACCACATACCACGGTACGAGTAAAGAGTACTTGTCAAGAGACGAGGTTGAACGAGGTATAGAGATACCGATGATCAAACCTCGGACAAGTAAAATATCGCGTGACAAAGGGAATCGGTATCGTATGTAAATGGTTCAATCGATCACTAAGTTATCGTTGAATATGTGGGAGCCATTATGGATCTCCGGATCCCGCTATTGGTTATTGGTCGGAGAGAAGTCTCAACCATGTCTGCATAGTTCGCGAACCGTAGGGTGACACACTTAAGGTTTGATGTCGTTTTAAGTAGATATGGAATATGGAATGGAGCTCGAATGTTGTTCGGAGTCTCGGATGGGATCCAAGACATCACGAGGAGGTTCGGAATGGTCCGGAGAATAAGATTCATATATGGGAAGTCATTTTCCGGGTTCGGAAAAAGTCCGGTGTTTTGACCGGAGCTTCTAGAAGGTTCTAGAAGGACCGGAATAGTCCGGAATATTATGGAAGGTTTCGGAAGTGTCCGGGACGACCCGGGATGTCTAAGGAAGTCCGGAGGGTTCCATAATAGGTGTAACCACGTTGCCTTAAGGGAAAAGGAGTCTTTCCTTAATGCAATTTCGGAATTGGCAAAAGAGTCCGAGTAGGACTAGGTTTTCGGAACCGGAAACCTATCGGAACGTCAAACTTGGGGGCTGGTTTTTGGACGACCCAAGGGGCTTGGCCACCTATTTAAAGAGGCCAAGGGGCACCCCAAGGGCACCACAAGTCGCAGCCCTAGCTCCCAAGTCGCAGCACCACCCCGCGCCCAAACCCTAGCTATTCCCTCCTCCTTCTCCCGCAGCGCTTGCGGCGAAGCCCTGCCGAGATCTCCACCACCACCGTCACCACGCCGTCGTGGGCGGGATTCCGAGGAGGATCTACTACATCCGCTGCCCGCTGGAACGGGGAGGAGGACGTCATCTTCATCAACACCGTACGTGTGACCGAGTACGGAGGTGCTGCCCGATTGTGGCACCGTCAAGTTCTTCTACGCGCTTTTGCAAGCAGTCAAGATCTTCTACGCGCTTTTGCAAGCGGCAAGTGATCGACTACATCCACCACGAGATCTAATCTCGTTAGGCTTTGGAAATCTTCGAGGGTTAGTCTCATGATCTTCTCGTTGCTACCATCTACTAGATTAGATCTTGGCTTGTGTTTTCGTTCTTGCGGTAGGAAAATTTTTGTTTTCTATGCTACGAATCCCAACAGTTTACTAGAGCTTTTCTTTCAGTGTAACTCTGCGGCTATTTTGGAAACAGATGTGGGTCGGTAGAACTGACTATTATATGAACTTGTCAGCAGTGTAAATTATTACTGTTTGTATCAATATGAAAAATCATCTGAAAGAGTCAAAACTTTGCTATCGCTTGACGATTCCATTTAATTATACTACTTTGCAAGTTCCATAATCATCTCTGAGAGCCAGAATACTAAGATACATTATCACTGCATATACCACAGCAGGTTGCTAGAACTAAGATACATTATCACTGCATAATCAAGCAAGCAAGCATACTAAATTTGATGGTTTCTAACAGGCAATTTAGAGCGCAAGAGTAAAAACATACCTCATGGTAACTTGGCTATCTGCCCAAGGAGCCACGTCATGGCGGTGCCATCTTTATCATCTTTATCATCAACAAGGTTGAGAAATATTTCACGATTGTCGGCAATCCTGAAGACATCCAATGCAGGGATTTTAATAGAACCTGTCATACCATCCAATGTCTTCAGTGCATCCATGCATCTGGTAATAGAGAACTTCTGTATAGGTTGTTCTTGATTGACTTCCTTTTCACGCACTTGCACCATCCTCTCCATCACTTGCACAATTCCATCGGAATTCCTCTTCTTAGGACTCCTCTTTGGTATCTTTGGAAGCTTGTTCCTTGCAGCAGCAACCCTTTTTCCTTTCACTTGCTGTTCCACCTGAGTCATACTCTGAGCACTTGGAGCTGGATCCCCGTGTTCATGTTCACTTTCTCTCTCAGCTATATCAGCCTCGGTATCTCCTTCAGATTCATCGTCATCACTTATTACTTGTGTCAGATCCTCCCTTGATGTAGTTGAGGTTGAAGTGAAGTTAAAATTGCCTTCAGCTATGCTCCCTGCAAAAAAACCCAACAAAGCACTCAGATGGTTAGTACAATGGATGACAATATGTTCACTGCAAGCATAGTACATATATTACCTTCATAAAGTTGTCCAAGTGAATCATAGAGAGGAAAAGCTTTTGTTTTGAATCTCTTGATTCTTGTACCAAATGACTGCAAGAGTTAAAAAATATGTGACTACAATAGTTGAATAAATAATGACTACACAAGTTTAGTTTAATGGGTCAAAATTGAAGGCTTACAATTTCCAGATTTTCCCAAAGATGGGGCTCAGCCTGTAGCTTGAATTGGCTTTCATCCCACCCAACCCCACTTTGCATTCTTGCTTCTTTTAGCATCCTGTAGTCTCTCTTTAAATCTTTCTCCTTATCTTGTATTTGAGACTTCTCCATTCTGAGATATGGGTGTCGAGATAGGAAAAGCTTCACCATTACATTCCACGTTTCACTACTCCACACATTTTGTCCTCTATGGAATGTATTATTATGCTCAAGAAGAATATCCACTAGAGACTTCTCCATTCCTATGTTCCATGAGGCTCTAGGTTTCCCAGCTACAAAATACAAGAGCTACAAATAAAATTCCAGTACATTTTACAAATCATGTTGTCCATTCCAGAAACAATAAGCATGGAAAATCTTGCACATATCAAGCAAATATCCAGGTATCAATATAGTACAATAGTATTGGGTACCTTTTGGAGAAGCTTTTTTCTTAAATTTAGGTGAAGTCTTCTTTGAGCAATTTGGAGATGCCCTTTTCTTATTTCTTTTCCCACCTGAGAAGGCCTTCTGCACATTATGCTTAGGAGAGCCTGTGGCATACACCACCTGAGAGGCTTTCTTAGGAATCATATCTGCTTACATTATAAAACACCACAAAAGATTATGACAATTATCAAAGATAAACACAATGCCATTAGAAATAGTTCTTTATTACATAGTTAAACACCACGAAAAAGTTCCTTTGTTACATGAATAAACACCACAAAATAGTTCCCAGTTACATGATAAAACACTACAAATCTTTTAGGCAATGTAGTCATTCCACATTTGAAAAGCAATGTGATCTCTCAATTGATTGCCTAGCACATGGTTCTCGTGGAGCTGGTTTTCTTGGATATTTTCTCCATCACCATTTGGCAGATCCACAAACACAGCAGGGTCTATGTTATCCTCTTGATCCTCAAGCCATTCTTCATCTCCATCTTGCAATTTTATTATATTATGGAACACCGCTGCAGCAGCTGGGATCTTCACTTGATTTGTTATAGAATGGAAAGTACCAACATTTAGGATTGGGAACCGTTTCTTCAGAATTCCTATAAGCCTTTCAATGTGATTTCTTGCAACGGCATGTCGGTAATTAAATAACTCCATATGGTTCTGTGGCGCATGGTGACCATGGCCCCACTCTTTCAAATGATACCTTACACCTCTATATGGTGCAAGGAAGTGCTGGGTGTTTGCGTAACCGCCATCCACTAAATAAAATTTTCCATTTGGTACATTAAAACCATTGAGTAGCGCAGAACTAAGTACACGGGCGTCAGTAGCGGAACCTTCCCATCCACACGATATGAATGTCACATTCAGGTCAAAATCACAGGCTAGCATAAGATTCTGGCTTAGTGACCCTTTCCTATTCCTCCACGGAGCTTGAAGTTGAGGAGACCTAGTGACAGGAACATGTGACCCGTCTATGGCACCTAAACAATTCTGCAAATGGGAAGGGGAATGGTAGTCATTGTTCTTTACATTATCGGAATAATATAAGAAAAGAAACTTTTGAAGTGACAAAGAAAAAATGAAACCTCAAAATATGGGAAGAAGCGGTCATCATTTGCGATTTTGGAATGTGGCCTGTCAATGTGTCGAGGCCTCAAAAAACGACTTGCTAGAATGGGAACAACATCAAAAAACTCGTTGATGTAATCATGGAATGTTGAGGCGCTATGCTGAAACGCCACCTGTAGATCCTCATACGATGCATTGTGTGATAGCATATACAAGAAAAAGGCCAACTTTTCTTCGACCTTTATGGTGTCGCTATCTGATATAAGATCTTCAGTTCTAAGATAAGATGCAATCCATCTAAAGATTTCTGGTTCCATCCTAAAAGCAGTCAAGCAATCTTTAAGATGACCATTAAGAAGTCTCCTAACTTTCCTTCTGCCATAAGTGATGGAGGAATGACGTTTAGTCTTTTCTGTATTTTTCAGGTAGAGGTAGTGCTGGTAGAATGGAGAAGAATAGCTCATCATCATCATCCCTCTTCCTCTTCCTAATCCGTTCTAGGCTTTGTTGATCCATTTAAGACTAACGGAAAGCAATAAGCGCAGTCACAAACATGCATAAAGCTCGAACAAACATCCATAAAGCAGTAATGAAAAGCAATAAGTAGGTTGTGGACTTACCGAAGTCCGGCGTGCTCACAGGGTCCCAGGAGGGCGGCGGCTCGTCAATTCCCGCAAGAATCCGTGAATAGAGACCCTGCAAGAAGATTCAAAACAAACATGCTATGACTTCTGACGCCTTCTTGCTATCGCGAGCATGCAAGTACAATCACTATAAACTAAGCTATACCACCAACAAGAAAAGATTCACTTTACACATTATCCTGGTTAGCAAATTAAATAGATTATATTCACGGCACGATTATCTCTGAAGTCTGAACTGTAGTATGCATTGAGGAACTAAGCTACTATGAAGATAGAACTCAATGCTGAATCAAAAACAAATCTCCAGATCAAGAAATTGTTGACTACACATCAGAACTAAGCTACTCTTTCTTGAAACCATGTCCATGATGTACTTTTCAACTGCATTGAAATATATTTTGTAACAAGTCACAGCCAAGGAGATTTAAAAAATGCAGGACACTTCCTAATAATATATCAACTGTCTAGATGCTCCTCTGCTTGTTCTCTCATTTTTTTCAGAGCCAGAATACTAAGATATATTATCACTGTATATACCACAGCAGGTTACTATAACCAAGTTTATACAAAACCTCGTAGAAAATAACATTCATATTTTCACACAGACAACAAAATAAAACCAGATATAAAGAAACAAGCAACCCTCGCATGACTTGTAGGTTTACTAGCATCTCCTACTGCTTAACCTTCAGATTTCTTATTCTTAGATACACAAACAGGTTGGTTGTGCAAGACAATTGTGGTCAATCCAGGGCATCATAAGATCCTAGCACCATATATAAAGAAACAAGAAACCCTCGCATGACCTAGAAATCAAGAACCCTAGAAATCAAGAACCTAGAGTCTTCACTACAGGGAGAGGAGGTGGATGGAACTCACAAACGACTCCAGCTTCGGACGAGAGGAGGGGGCGGCGGCAGGAGCTCCCGGTCGACGGCGGCAGGAACGTCGGCGGCGCCGTCAGCGGGAGCGTCGGCGTGAGGGAGCGGCGGCGGGACAGTGTGAGGCAGCGGCGGCGGGACAGCTTGAGGGAGCGGCGGCGTGGCGTTGGAGTGTCGGCGGCAGCGGCGGCGCCGGCGTGGTCTTGGAGCGTCGGTGGCGGCGACCGGACATCGTCGCCTCTTCGTCCCGCGCCGCCAGCGACGAAAACGCGAGGGGGGTGGAGCGTTTCGATTCCACCCCAACCCGACGTGTCTTCGGGTGTTTTCTGGGCCCTAACCTAGCCAAATCCGGTCCACCGAACGGCCCACGAGTGTTTTGAAGTGTTTTGGAGTGTTTTAATCTGGCCCGAGAAAAACACCCCAAAACCGGCCCAAACACTTCTAAATACACTGGAACCGAACGAGGCCTTACATGGAGGACGATGTAATTTTCAGAATGATCCGCCAGGGTCTTATATTGTTTTCTGTTTGTGGATCATGAACTTTTTATTGTTGTTTCCTTACTTGTTAGGTTGTGCATATCTTGTTATGCAGAGGTCATGTGTTCAACCACTTGACGGTTTTATCGCCTTGGTGCAACAAGTGAGCCGAAAGAAAATCTCTTTTTCTGAAAAAAATAGCTTTGGCTGCTATTTTTTATGTCTTCCTCATTTAATAAAGAAATCCAAATTATTGAATCTATACAAACGGACAATCCTTTTGAAACCAGGATGCAAGGTAGCCCTTTATTTGAAAATTTTGAAAACATTATTTTACACATAGTTTCCTAGTATGTACCTACAAAGTCTCTTGTCGACATATCTTTTTAATTGTGATCTAGACAAGAAAAGGACATATATGAGGGGTAGAAATTGATTGTTTTATTCATTTTTATATCCGTGATTTTCCTTTTATCGAAAACCAAACGTAATTTTTCTTCAGCTAAACGTATAGACTAACCTTTTGTAGAATATCTGCTAAAAGTAATTGGTTGTATGGAGCGGAGTGCTGACCAACAAAGAGACGACATATCCAACAGTTAAGTGTAGCAGAGATGCGCATGTTGAGATGGATATGTGGCCACACAAGAAAGGATCGGATACGGAATGACGATATATGGGAGAGAGTTGGAGTAGCACCGATTGAAGAGAAGCTGATCCAACATCGTCTCAGATGGTTTGGACATATCCAACGGAGACCTCCGGAAGCGCAGTGCATAGCGGACGGATAAAGCGTGCTGAGAATGTTAAGAGGGGTCATGGTAGACCAAACTTGACATAGGAGGAGTCCGTTAAGAGAGACCTGAAGGTTTGAAATATCGATAAAGATTTAGCCATGGACAGGGGTGCGTGGAAGCTATCCACGTTCCGGAACCATGACTTGGCTTCGAGATCTTATGGGTTTCAACTCTAGCCTACCCCAATTGTTGTTTTTGTTATTGTAAAGTACAGACTAACCTTTTGTAGAATATCTACAAACTTAAGACTATTGTTTTTGAAAGTTTCAAAATAAAGAGCCACATGGTACCCGAGGGCCATATGACCGCGCGCACTCCTATATTGATCTACTATTTCTTTCTTTCACGTGGAAGCTATATTGCTCTGCTACTGGTAGAGGAGTAGTTCGGATTAGGGACGCCGTGACCGTACGTGTACAAAAGAAGCGTCTAATTTAGAGGCAGGACCTTGGATTAGAGAAAAGATCCACGATGCATTATGCAGCACGATGGACGTGAGAGATCGAGATCTAGTAGCGCAGTAATTAACTTCGGGGACGGGAGAGGTTAACTGCATTTGCCGCGTGTATCTACGTGACCACGTACGTACGTGTTCGGCCGATCATGTACGCAGTAATTAACTTGGCGCGCGGTACGCAATTGTGCAAAGTCGCTTCGCTCTTACGGCTTTGTCACTGTATCACGACCTGTAACATAACAGATTACTAGAGGAGCAGACAGCAGAGGTGTTATTGTGTATCTCATGGATTCGGCATGCTTGGTACTAATATACTCCATACATGCATGTCAATCACACGTTCGGACAGAATCCTCATACTCAATTCATATATATCCCCCACCAAGTGAGAGATGATTCAAATGATTCACTTCCGGAAAACAAATTTTGCATTGACACTTTGCAAACAGATTTTGCCGACCATATTTTTTTCGACTAAAATATATGGATTATATTAAGCAAGGAAACATGAAGTTACACGAACCATCCAGAACTCGGGCAGCTGTCCCCATTTTATAGAAAACCCTCAAAAAAGGAAAACTACATGATCTTTAGTGCAAATAAACAACCCCCCCCCTCCTTAGCATCGATGCCTATGCCTCGCAAGAGGAAGAGAAGAGGCACCAACAGCCCACAGCTAGGTCGACGGACAAACTCTGGAGGAATGAACCTCGTTCGGGTCACCGCATGTGCCACCCGATGCGGATGCCGGGAACTGGGGGAGACCGAAGGAACATTGGTAGGGGCAACATCCCGATTCACCTCGACGGTCAAGTTAGTCTTGCCGACCGGAACTAGCGTGCAACATAACATGGATATCCGCAAGATACAACCACGAAATTAACTCCTCCTCTATCTCCCTTCCACTCCTACCATGGAAGCAAGAAAAGGATGCCATGGTGTAGATCTTGTTGTTGCCGACCAAATATTCGCCTAGTACTTTTTGCTGAGTGGCAAAGATGCAGCCGTGTGTTATTTTCTTGCTTTTACCGTGTATTTTAAGTACACGGAAAAATTGAAACGGGGACAAAGGCTTTGCCCCATTCGATGAATTAAGTAGAAGTTTTTACAAAAGCGTCAAGTTATTTATTAAACTCCCGGCATTATTTCTACCAAACGTTTGGCACCCACCAAAACCCATAGTTGTGACTTTTTTTTATCCTATCGAAGACTATATGCGAGGGGGCTTGCTTGTTATGAAAGACCAAATCTTCCAAGAGATGAGCAAGCTGAGAGAGGCCATAGCTTTGCGAATAGGGATAGAGCCACCCGACATGTTGCTCCACCAATCCAAAATTGTGAGCCCCGTTCAATGTGAAGGGTGAAGACCCAAGAGACCCATCCAACACTTCACAAGGCTCCAAGTGGCAATCGATAAACATGTGGTCGACGGTTTCCGCACATTGTTTGCAAAGTGGGCAAGGGCCACAATTCGGCTGCCCACGTTTTGCGAGCCTATCCACCATCTAAATCTTGTTCTGGTTTGAAACCCATGCGAAAATTTGACCTTGGGAGGCGCCCAAACTGTCCATATGATTTTGTTCATAGGCCGAAAAAATTAAACCTAAGAATTACATCTCATAGGCCGATTTGACCGAATAATGCCCATTAGACGTGAGCCTCCAAACAATATCATCCTCCACTTGCTCATCTATGTTGACATTTAAGATAAGAGACCAAAAATCAATGGAACTGGGAAAGATGCTCCAAGGTGAACGGGCGCTTCAAGTCAAAATTTCTGTTGCATGTGTGTAGTGATTGTTCTACCACTCTACCAGCGGGCTGAATACCAGATCAGCAGACCTATCTGATTACATCAATCAGGCGATGCATCATGCACGGAAACAAATCACAAAACCGAGCAACCAACCGATGGATCCATCGGCACTGCTCACCTCGTCGTCGTCTGCCAGAATTCCTTCCCGACCGGCGACCGAGCAGACGAGCACAGGCTGCCGCATGTGCATGAGCATGCGTCAATCGTCTCCCGTGCCTCGATCCCAAGGATGATCGATCCCAGGGATGATCGATGCCTCCCGCTCCCCGCACCTGTAGGGCTCGCCTCGGGAATCAGTGTCTGTGACTGTTCCTGTGATATTCTTTTGGTCCGACTCTGCATACCGCTACGCACTCCAGTCTGCAGATTGCTATTTGCAGGGAAGGGTCACAGGAGACACGAAACTCAGCTTTTGCGTCGGTCTGGCTGGCCGCCGGATCGCTAAGACAGACAGTAAACTGACTGTTGCGTGCGGTCGATTCTGTTTGTCTTTGGTCATCATGGCCCAGGTGGAGTGAGTGGCTGACTATCTGCTGTGCCTCGAAATGGATATTGGGATATGGATCATGTGGCCATTATTTTTGGTCCTTTGGCTCGTACCATCATGTGACCACGTGAACTCTTCCTGCTTACGTATCACGGGTACGAACTAGTTTGGGTTTTGTGCTGCTTAATTATGCAAGATAACTAGTGCAATTCGGTTGTATTATACAGTACATGCTGGCATGTCTAATTTTAAACGGCTATACCTGACCATGTGTTCTTGTAGTATGAAAAAGCATCTTCTCCATCCTCTAGTAGATAAGGATATCTCCAGTGGCCCGAGGCAAATGGTCGAGGCAGTCCGTTTGGTCCATGCGGACATAAGGACGGCCAGAGCCTAGCCTAGCGGCTCGATGCAAATGAATCGATGTGTACACAGCGATATGTTTGCAGCCCACATTGCATTGCCACATCACAAACTGCGTGTGTTCGCCCTTTGCTTCCTTGGGCCCGCATGGCAGTGGATGAGCCTCGCTTTGTATGCGGGCCTGTGCTGGCCATCTGCGTTGGCGTGCGGCACTTGCATTGTGTGCGCCAATGATGGTGGGCAATAATGACTTCCGCGCTAGGCATTGACGGTGAGGCGTGTGCCCGTGTTTTTTTAAGCCATGTGGTTGTGCCCAACTTCGCCATTGCCCATCCTCCACGCCATTGCCCTTCTCCACACCTCACAGATCGACGAGCACCGAGCCATGTGGAAGCTGTGGCCGTTTTGGAAGACCCACCACGAACATAAGGTGGTCTCCTCACGTGGAGTTGGGCGCCACATGGAAAGGAATCGCCGGTACATTCCGTTCAACTACTCGTGCAAGCTCTACAAGATAGGTCACGCCCCGTGCCATGGCCAGACGTCAACCTACGGGGAGGATTGGCTGCTAAATTCATAGCGGGTGCCCATGCCACCTGTGCCACAGGAGGAGGGAGAGTGGTGCGATGAGATCTGCCACTGCTTGTTCATTGTCCCGCTCGATTCGTGGGATGACCCAACGTTCGCTCTGGACTCGTACAACTGGGTCACCTTCGCTGCCTAGGACTTTGACCCTCACTGTTGTGTCGGGTGCTCAGGCGATGTCACCTACGTGAGCCATGAGTACGACGGTGGACTCGGTGACGGTGACGATGGAGACGAGGCGGACGGCGAGAATGACGGTGACGGCAGGCTGCCCGATCTCCCGGTCGATCTCCAACCGCCCTAGCTGGCCGAGGAGGAGGCCATGGAGATAGCCATTGCCCAAAGCGACCTGGCCGAGTTTGCCAAGTGGAGTGCCCTTGCCGTCCAGTTGCAGGAATATGTGTCGGCGTACGACAGGTAGGTGACGCCGCCATTTACATCATCTCGTGCACCTCCTCCGGCGGTAGCACCAGGGCCACCACCACAGCTTGGACCTCCTCCAACGCCATGGCCCTGTTGCACACTTGTCTTCATTCGAACCCATCAAGGAGGACTAGGCGACAATGGTGACACCCTAGTAGCTAGGATTTATCTACTTTCATTCAAGTTTTGATTTCACTTTTGCCTCTTTGTAAATTACTTTTATTCATATGAAATTTTATCGGAAAAATAACTTTGCATTAATTTGCTGAGGCAGTCCGACCCAAACAGACATATGCTACGATTTGGCTATTTATGTGTCCACGGCCCGACTTAAATGAATTAAAAAAGATTTTTGATGTTCAATATAAGTCGGGCCCGCTGAAGATGGTCCAAGTTCCTTAAGAAACAGGTGCACCGACCAACCTACTAGACTTTGAAAATCCATGAGCATCATAATAACTTAATAAGAGAATAAACAATACATTCTAAATAGACTACTCTATGAATTCCTGGTGGCAATACATTCTAAATAGACTACTCTATGAATTCCTGGTGGAGGAGTGGACTTCAATTGAGAGACGGATATAAAGTTATGATATGATAGCAGCATATTATACACGCAGGAGGATGGTGACCCAGAAAGTTGACATAAATCAAATCTGGAGGTAGTCTTGCACGCAGGAGAGTCGACTCACGGTACATTCAACGTTGGGAGCTGCCTGCTGATAGATATGCAGGCAAAGCGGGACTAAAAAGAAGCAACCGACCAAATCCCAAGATTCAGTTGGCAAGAAAAAATCTGCAGGTAAAGGAGCGATCCCTGTTGCAGGTAGGAGCTACCGCAAAGTTCAGGCATGACAAGACATCTTATACAAACAAAAGAATGTCAAGGCACCGGCCGGATAAAGCCTAAATAAATCGACTGGATTAAGAGGAAGCAAAGGATCAGCGACAATCTCATCTTGGACAAAAGTGCAGTTGAGAATTGGGTGTTTCCTATTTTCACCCGTAGCCCTGCTTACGCGTACCCACATCCTTCAGCCAGCGATAGGTCGGCGGGCCCTTTTTAGATCTTGTTCATCTTGGTGAAATTTGTGGTCGATTTAAGGAGATTAAGTTGTATTAAATCCCATTTCAAGTCAAAAAAATTCCAATCACTCCCATACTTTTCAATCCACGTGGTCCGTGGATTAACCGAACAAGCACTTGGGTGTTGGTTTGTGGCTGAAGTTTCTTAAATTTCTCTTCTGTTGATTTAGCAAAGGACACTAGCATTCTTTTACCCTAAACTTCACTAGTGGAATGCCCGTGCTTCGCCACGGCTCCCTACCTTATAGTCATAATATTACATGGATCTCTACTTTATGTAGTTTCACAAATATTACAAGTGTAAATGATGCGCAAAAACATTTAAGTACATAAAAATAACCACATAATATTTAAAATATCATAAGATCATATCACATAATTTAGTGTAATAATTATAAAAGGCAACGAGACCAACATATTATTTCTTATATTATTTATTAAATCCATGCTCTCTTGATCGTGAATAACATATGCTCGCACAACATCCTGTATGTTATTTTCAATGTCATTAGCAAGGTACTTGAGTATGTGTATCAAAAATCTCTTTGTCAACTCGTAGCCATCCTGCACAATCAATCTATCGAGTTAGCATGAAGTTTTATTTTCATAAAAATATAAGAATGTGAATATAAAGTACTCCCGGTGCAAATTGGATGAACAAATCATTTATCGCATGAAAGCATAAAAGAAAATACTAAGTAACCAAACAATTTTTGGCAAATAAATGGAAAATATTATTATCTCTTGGTCATTAGTATGATAATACTTTTTTTGTAATGATAACCACAGAAAACCACATGTCAGTGCTTGTTGGTATTGGAGTACTGAGAAAAGTCGGACAATCCTGCTTTCTTCCTCACCCAAATTTCCCCAATTTTAATTTTAAAATAACAAACTTTTCCCAATTTCACATTCTCCCGACACCACCGCATGGGTTACTCATGCCGCCTGTGGCCACACACGTCGCCAAGGTCACTCGCTGTTTGGCGCCCGTCCACGGCTAGCTCTCTCACGTCCATCCCATCCTCCGGCGCCGAGCCACTCACCGTTGGCCTCCAAACCCCCCGGCGCACGGTTTCGGCTGCCGCCTCCCATTCGGCGGACGGTTCAGGCTGCCGACCTCCCCGCCTCCGGAGCTAAACCACTCCTCCATCAGCCACACGGTTGTTACTCCGCCGTTGAAGAGTTGCCCGTGCTTTCCTTTGGTTCCCATGCGGGCCCACTATTACTATTTTTGGAAATATTCCTTTACCACAAATGGATAGTTTCGGTGACCTGACTATAAGCAAAAACAAGGTCGACCTCGATGTAGTTCTGTCCAGGATAGAATGGGAAATTAATATGGCATGAACCAGAATCATTCAATAGATCAGTTTGAACCGTAAAATTGGTTTATAATACACAAACTTTACCATTCATTTTTCTCCGCTCTTTCCCATTCTCATGGCACAACAAAAAAATTCATATGATAGAAATTTATTTCTGACATTGCCATATTTTTTATATGATACGAAATTAATTTCTGATATTACCCATAAAAATGGTACATAATTCCAACACGATTTACACATATGGAGATTAAAAAAAAATTATTCAGAACAAACCATCCATTGACATTTGGATCTGAAGCATTTGTTCTTGAGATTCCCTTCAACAAAAAAAATCTGTTTGAACAAGAACGATTGGCTCAATAAATATAATGGAGTATATGAACAAGAATTTTCTGCAACATGAAGTAGATAAATAAGATGCATGGACCAACGTGAGCCCTCTCCACGTCAGAAATTTACATCAGGCTACAATCATGTTCCACGGTCACAGGTTATCATGAATATATCACAGATTCTGCATATATTAACAAACAAGCAAAACAGATTTTGGGGGATCCAAGATCCATGAATACATCGGTAATAAAAACAGGAAAATACAGAATCCAAAAGCAATTATAGAACAAATAAACAGATCGGAGACTTCAGGGGAGAGAAAAAAATATCGGATCTGCAATCTCAATAAATCAAACATCTCGGACTAATTACTTACATAAGCTAAGCAAGATCACCACATGATCTGAACGGTGAAGTATCCAAAGACATGACAGAAGTCAACAAAGCAGTAATAGGATCACCACTTCGTATGTCAAAAAAACCTGAACGCGGTGCCGTTGGATGGAGGCGTGGCCCGCTGGTTGCCGGCCTGAGGCGCTGGGAAACAAAAAGTTTTACAGCAGTCAGGAAAGCAGCATCTAACACTCATGTACATGCTAGCAAGCAGCATCAATAGCAATTAGCAGCCGCATCATACACAAGAAAGCACATGCGCTCATTCTAAGATAAAATAAGACGAAGCGGAAACACACCTTTGCAATTGGCAGGCAAACACGCGCGCTAGCAGTCAGCAGCAGCAGCAGTAAACACACAAGCCAAATCTATGTCTCCAGCTATTCTCATCTCTTTTCTCAATTTCTCTTGCGCACGGCAAATGAGTCGTACGCGGTAGACCACACGCCATGGTCGCTGCTTAACCCTCGATCTACTCCCTCCCTCCTCCATCCAAAGAGCCGAAAAATTCAGTCGCCCCGTTCATCCAAAGAGCTACCGGCGGCCGCGACGTGCACGCACCATGGGAAAGCCGACTCGCACTGCTACACCTTCCAGATTTGCCCGGCAGTCCCACCCATCGGTGCGGCGATGCCACGCCACCAGAGTCGGAAACGATGGGTTGCCATGATGATATGCGTGTGGTAAACTGAGTTAAACTGTGATAACTCCATCAAGGTAGTTGTTCCTATTAGCAAGATAAGATAAGATAAGATAAGATAAGATAAGATGGTTAGCTATTTTTGAGGAGTGCGGACCGGGTGGTTTGAGAGAGGAAATATGAATTGAGGACGTGGGGGTATTATTGTCCATCCTGAAAATGTGACACCAGGCATTCACCAGTTTGCTCTTAATAGTAGAGATTTCTAACGCATGCTATCACTGAAACACATATCTATGACACCCTTTGCAAACTACAAACACTTTAGGAATACTGTAATCATCATTCAGAAAACCCCCACAGCAGAGTGCACGGATATGTCTGTTATACTTTGAGTTCCAGACCGCTCGTATGTAAACCAAAGATCTATATGCAGTTGTAGCTTCTAACATACCATTATCTATATTATGAATTCAGTCGGTCTCTTCCAGCATCGGCTTGGGAAAAATAAAGAAGCTCACGAGTGCAACAAAGCAAGACAGAAATGCAGCGGAGGTCAACGCAGCAATTTTTTTTCAGCCCCGCCATTGTTTGAAATGCAGCGGAGGTCATCTGCATTGATTTAAGTGACATCAAAGAGTATTCTCTGATTATTTGAAGTGGAAAACCTGATGGCAGTGGGCAAGCTAATACTTTTTCTGGGTATTCTTTGTGCATTCTCTTCCGTCTCCTTATTCATGTCTTCGTTGTGCTTTTCGTAGGTCCTTCATTTGTGTCAAAGTTCCTGAAAATGGCCCACCACAAGGTTCATTTTAGCAGGATGCACTTACAATTCCATTTCTCATTAGGTATAATATTTTTGTGGAAAAGGGTCAGTATCTTCATGGGATAACTAAAAGGTATAAATATAAGACTGCCCCTTCTACATCTAGAAGCAGCGTAATTCAACCTGCTGAATGCTATATTTTGCCAAACTTGCTTGACCTGGGGACTATATATTCAGAAATACTCTTTGTGTGGTGGTTATACACCCCAACTACCATACTTATTTTGCAGATCTCCAACACGTGTGTGAGTTTATTGAAGAAAATGTGGATGCTTGTGCTTAGGTGAATCTACCAAGTGACACTGCATTTTTGCTATATCTTCACCCCAACTACCATACTTACTTTGCACATCTCCAACACGTGTGTGAGTTTATTGAAGAAAATGTGGATGCTTGTGCTTAGGTGAAGCTACCAAGTGACACTAAATTTTTGCTATATTTTGCCCAAGATTATCACGGAGAAGTGGAATTAATATGTGAGATTCAGCATACTCTGTCTAAGTTTTTTTTTTCTTTTTTTCGAAATGGGGAAATATCGCCCCAGCTTCTGCATCCAAAGGATGCACATGCCTTTTTTTATTAGATTATTCACGAAACCTTACAAGAAACAATACAAAAGATCAAAGTCGAAGCAACCTTACTATACCTACAGTGGGATGAAGAGGGTGACAATACACCAACTCAAGTCATCCAAAACTAAATGCCTTCTCAGACCGCCCAATAGCAGGAGAAACACATCCAATCAAGGCTCTCAGCGCACGCCAATGCACACGCCACAGGAGTTGCTCCCGCCGTCTTCCTCGACTCCATCTTCAAGAGAGATCGACGCATTAACCTTGCAAGACCTGCCGTCGATGCCACCATGACGCCGGACGGCTCCACCCTCCTGCACGTATACATCATCCCGCACCTGCGTCGATACCCTGCAGCACCATGCCACCGAGACGAGCGCCAACAATGTGGTAGATAAACACCACTCCACCGAATTCCGCCAACATCCAGCAGCTGCTCCAAAAACGATGCCCCAAGAGGTAGAACGACGCAGGACGCGCCGCCATCGTCCGATCCGGGAGACCCGCACCTAGGGTTTCCCCCGGAGCAGTGATGACCGTAGACTGCGTCGACGATGCCTTCAAGAAGGTTGCGGCGCGACACGTCGCCATCGTCCACCAACCGAGGTCGGAACACGGTTTTCACCGGCAGCCGCGCATCCCCAACTCGCCGAGTGTAGTGCCAAGACGGGCAAAGACGACGCCTTCGACAAGGTAACGGCGTCGACCGACGCCGCCATCATCCGCCAAGACCGAGGTCGAGGCTCAGTTTTCACCGGCCGCCATGACACCCCGGACTAGATCACCATCACCGGAAACCTGTGTGAGATCCCATGATCCCCCACAGAGGACTACCAGCTTGGCCGACCACCTCCGACGAAGAAGAAGGCCGCCTCCTCCATCGAACCCGAGGTTGCTGCCCCGGGCGTCCTCGAACCGCGGGAGAAACCCAAGGTCACCACCCCGCACCGGCGAGAAGCGGAGGGGATGGCGCAAACCGTCCCACCACCAGCCACCACCGGTGTGCCACCGAAGGGAGGCAGGGGAGGCCGCAGCCCTCTGGCCACCGCCGCCCCTTCTTCCTCCGACCGCCGCCAACCCGCCATCACACGGGATGGAGGAGGTCTACCGCCGCCGCCGTCCCATCCGCGTCAAGAGGGGAGGCCCCCGCCGCCGCCACACCCCGAGGTCTTTGCCCCGGCGGCGGTGCCGGCGGTGGCGGCGGGAGGAGGAGGGTTGGGGTTGGGGGCGGCTAGGGTTGGGAGGGGTTGGGGTTACGGACTCTGTTATGATCTACTCCGTCTAAGTGAAAATTGTAGTCAACTATTATATCCTCAGTGCAAGTTTGAACAAGTTTATGACGTGCTTTCTCACTTCCGTCTTTGCCCCTTATAGATGCAATCGGTTCATGTTTTCCCTTGTGCTCTTTTTTGCTTCGGTTCTTACTTTGCCGTGTACTTCTGATTAATTTAATCAAAATAGTATACGGTTCTTAATATGACACAAGTAAACAGTTCTGCATGTCGAATAGTTGGACGGCCGCGTCTGTTCGTTTTGTTTACTTTTCATTTGAAGTTATGTCCAACGGATTCTCTTTTCTATGAAAGAATACTCAGATTTGGGTGCCACTTCGATCAAGTTGCAGACTGAAATTGTTCAGGCAGCCTCACAACATCTTATATTAGGGAAGAGGTTGTATTTGTGTAAGGTTTTAATGTTTTAGACTTTTAGGGGTGAAGCACAAAATTTTCCTAACCAAGCTACAACTACCTTGCTAAATAGTATTGCCATCATTTCACTATCCACGGGTGCAACGTGCCGCCACGCATAACTTCCTAGCTTAGTTTAGAGAGGCGGAGGAGGAAGAAGCCAATAAAAGCATCTCTAGCAGATCCCCCACATTGGCCTGCAAATACCACTTCGGGACAATATGGGGGCTTCGGCTGTTTTTTGGGCCAGACCAGACCCGCATCAACGGTCTGGCCTGGAAAACGGATCTAGGCTGCAGCCCAAACCCGTATTTTGCCCGCATATATGACGGTCGGCGAGGCAGATGGGGGGCCAAACCCCATCCGCTCCTCCACCTCTCCGCCTCCCGCCGACGTCAAATCGACACGTCGGCAGCGAGCAATCCACCGTAGATCCACTGTAGATCGACCACCCCGAGCTCCGTCCGGCGAAGATGGTGGCGGGAAAGGGCCGAAGCGGGGGCGGGGGCGGCCAGATTGGCCGGGGCGGGAGCTCCACCGAGCGCGACCGGAGCTCCGTCGACGGGAGAAGATGGAGGAGGAGAAGCTGCGCTCCGACGCGGCGCGCATCCACGGTAGCTACCGCTACCACAACTACGGCCTCGCAGCGCCACCCGCCTTCGCCAAGCGCGAGTCAGAGCGGTACCACCACGGACGCGCGTCCTCCCCTTCCGCGACCTCGTCGTCCTCGCGGTCGAGCTACCGCCAGCACCCGCCAACGAAGTTGGTGGTGAAGATGGAGGTCGACGGCGAGCCGGAGCCGGAGCCGCCGCGGCTCCCTCACTTCGCCCCGGACGACTACCTCGATGACGAGCAGTTCAAGGTCCTCCTCCCGCAGCTCGGCGTCAACGCAGGTCTCGCGTCGGGCGACTTGGCCTCGTCGTGAGCTCGACACTGTCGTCGGCCTCGTCGTGCGCTCCAGCCAGCAAGACGCGGACAAGGCCGCTGAATGGAGGCACATCGCCGTCGAGCAGGAGCGCGTCTTTGTCGACCTCGTCAGCGATGAGGAGTGAGAAGCTGACGCGCCGCCGCCACGGCACAGGGCTCCTGTGAGTATCCCAGAGCCGATTTTGCTGCAATATAGTAACGTGGCGGTGGAAATTGTAGTTGTTTTTTAAGTAGTTGAATTTAGGACCAATGCAAGATGAACTCTTCGATCGAACTGCTCTTCCGTCGTGCGCGTGTTTTTTTTAATTTACAGTTTCATATGGTTTATCTGAACTGTGTGCATGCTTTTCGAATCCCAAATTCAAGTTGGGATGCCTAGATACGTGAATTTGAGGTTTGGGATTTAAGGTCTGCGGCACCTGCTAGAGATGCTCTAAGCCAAGAGAGAGAGGCGGCGGAGGAAGAAGAGGGACACTGGAACTCCTAAGAACTCGCCGATCAATGAACGCTACCCGCAAAAAAAAAAAGAACTGCGCCATGGAGCCAGTAAATTCCGATCAGCCGAGCCTACAGAAGCGATCCATCGCCCCGCGCGGGCCCGCACCTTGGGCGGCAGGGGACCAAGCACGGCGGTACGCGGATCCGCTTCTTGGGCGGCAGCGACAAGAACACGGTGGAGAGGTCGCGCGTGACGTCGAAGTAGAGCAGCGGCCGCTTCAGGGGTGGACTCGTCCTGAACAAAGCCGTCGGCTTCCTCGGCGCGGGAGGGCACGCGGTCGGCGGCCGCAGCTTGCTCTCGTCCGACGTCGGCGTCCGCGGCTCCGCCTCCTCCTCCTCCTGGTACGCCGCCACGGTCGGCGTCCTCGACTCCGCCACCACCTCCTCCTCCTCCTCCGTCTCCGCGTCTGCCGCCGCCCGAAGATGCTCCGCCTCCGGCATTGTCGAAAGGAAGGCAAACGACGCGTGCTCCGGGGCAGTACCAGGCTCAGCCGCCGCCGCCCTCGTCCTGATCGGCGTCAGCGCCGGCAGGAGGACGTCGCCCGCGTCCGGGGACCTCATCTGGCGTGGTGAATTCTGGGTTTGCCTGTCGGGATCAAGGTCGTTGGGTGCGTGCAGCCATGCAGGAGGGGAGAAGAGCCCGGCCGGCGGCGGGTGGAGAACTTCGGTTTGGGAGGAGAGATGAGGAGGAAAGACAGAGCGAATAAAAACCGAAGCTGGTCGCGCCAAGGCAGTTAAATAGTCGTCCAAGCTCCAGAGGGAGGAGATGAACGGCTTGGGTGAGGTAAAGTTAAATTAAATTCCTTACCTTTTGGGTTTTTGCCTAGCCTTTTCCTAAAAAAAGGTTGAAAGGAAAATAGACATAAAATAGTTGTATTAATTTTCCCACCCGTCAGATCAGGCATTGCCTTTCGGTGTCTTAACATTTGTTGGATCCAAGGTTGTTTGTCTAGTTTGTGTACTTCAGAAGTGGATTTTTTTGTTGCTATTTCTAAGTTGTCAAGAATTTCTTAAATTTTCTTCAACCACGCTTGCACACTTATAAGTACTTCGCTACAAAATGTAGGTCTTTGGCAAAAACAAAATCATTTTTAAGGGTGCAAATGAAATGGTAATCCTTGGGATACCTTCTAAGTTCTAACCATCTTTATAGCTCGATCCGATTATCAAATTTCTAAAACCACCTCATTTTTAGGATATTTAGGCCATTTTATTGAACTAAGAAGGTTAGAGGCCACATGCGGTTCAAAAATTTGTATCGGTACGTACATTTTACCTTAAAAGCATGTAAATCACATTTACCTGGAATTGTAAATTATATGGACTAAAAAAGTAATAACCAAAGAGTACCGTATTGTAGTAACATGGGGAACATTAACATATGCATTAATTATCTGAAATTATAAGTTGGGATGTTTTCCCTTACCTATGCATTAATCACCTTATTAATATTTCAGTTTTTAGTGAAGGTAGCTTCAAAATGAGCCCAATATTGAATACTTAATTCCTGAAAGTTTTTGAAAATAAAAATTTGAAACTTGGTGAAACATGATGATACTTCATGAAACTTTGTGAATTATTTCTTTGAAACATTCTGTTTCACCCTGTTACGGATAATATTTGGCAATTGTCTTAAAGTCCGCTTTGGAGACACAACTTTTTGTATCTAAATTTTGTCAAGTTTTATTGTGTAACATCATGTTTCAATGTGTTTTGGAATTCGAATTTTGAATTTTATCGAACCAAACTTTTTTAGGCCTGTTTAAAAGATATCATTAGAAGAAACACACATATTTAAAGTGCATGGAACAATCAGCGCTCTCGGGATCGGAGTGGTAACTTGGGGGCAGCTATCGACAGCTTTGGAAGGTAGCAGAGCAATTGGTTGCAGAAATGGCTGGTTAAATGATCCGTTGATTTCGAGCCGTGATTGAGCCGTGATGGACAAAGACCTTCTCTCAGATCAGCATAGGTCGGGGTCCCAGTTCTGCACGCAATCCAGAAAATCGAGCATGTCTTCTGCACGGGGGCTAGAAACGATGTTCACAATGGCTGTGCCACCAGATTCTGGGTGGATTGGTGGCATGAGAGGGGGCCCTCAAGGACAGATTCCTAGGGCCTTTTGCCATCGCGACGGAGCCCCTGGCTACCGTCGCCGTGCTTTTTCGGGATAACGAGTGTAGAGCCACCTTCCGTCGTGAGCTCAACTTTGGGGAGCGAGTTGAATGGGACAGTCTTTCCCGCCTGGTGGAAGATTTCCACCTGTCGTAAGCGCAGATCTGATCTCTTGGTCCCTGGAGCCGGACGGGAGGTTCTCCGTTCGGTCTTTGTACAGGAGGTTATGCCAGGGCACTCCCCACAAACACTTTGGGATTGTGTGGGGGATCAAGGCTCTTCTCAAAGTCTAGATCTTTCTTTGGCAGTTGACTAAAAGAAGACTCCCATCCAATGATAACATCCGGAAGCGCAAGGGCCCTTCCAATGGTGTTTGCACCTTATGTGGGGAGATGGAAGATAATAACCACATCTTCTTTAGCTGTCCACTGGCTCGCTTCATGTGGAGCACGGTCAGAGAAATGCTAAATTGCTCTTGGAACCCCTCGTGCTTTGCTGACATCTTTTGGTTTATGCATGTCCACGTTGGCCAAACTTAGAGAGTCCTCTGGCTGGTGTGCGCCGCCCTGCTGTGGACCCTTTGGAAGCTTAGGAACAAATTCACTATAGAGGGTGTGTTCCCGACCCATCTGCCTGACGGCCTTTACAAAATGACTGTGTATCTGCAGGTATGGAAGCTTCTGGCTAGGAGAGGCGATCGGCAGGCGGTGGAGCTGGTGATCAGCAAGATTCGAGCTCTCCATGCTTCTATCAGAGACAGAGACTAGTGCTCCTTCTTGTCTGGGGTTGTGTTGTGTTGGTTGGCAGTAGGTGTGGCGTTGGGGCGTTGCCTATGGCTGTGCCTGGACTTTATGTATCTTACTCTTGGTCTCAGGTTTGATAGAGCTGCCCTCTATCTAATCTATGTTGTTTACCTTTGTTGTTTGGATTCTGCCGTTGAGATTTTATTAATTTAAAGCCGGACTCTGCTCGAGCCTTATATTTAAAAGCCGTGATTGAGCCACCTCTACTCCTCCATTTTTAAGTCGTGGAAGTGACACTCCACCCGTGCAGGGGCCTGCCCTGATTGTAGATTTTACTTTCCGTCATGGATCGATGGAGTAGCCATCGCCTCTCACATTTTGTTTTTAGAGCATCTCCAGTCGCGTCCCCAAACGATGTCCGGCAAAGCGCCGGATTAGTCGTTTGGGGGACGTCCGACAAAATTTTCGTTTGAGAAGGTCCCTTTTCTACGCCCCAAACACGACCTCCAAACAAAAAGTAGTGTAAAAGTCGCGGTAGAGACTCTATATACAGGGGATGGGCTAGGGACGCCGGACAATATTTGGAGCACGTCCGGACCGAAGCGGCCTTTGGGGCACACGACTGGGACGTTTTTTTGGCCGGCGTCCCCCAAATCCCTTTGGGGGACGTTTTGGGGGACGCGACTGGAGATGCTCTTATTTTTTATCATGTCGCTACCAACAAGTAGATTACTAGATGGGACGATTCTTGCGAGACAAATGTGTAAGTAGATTCGTATTGATTGGGAGTAGGGTTTGCGTAGACGCAAGCGTAGGAATAATGTAGCCCCAGCCAACTAAAGTGACCCGCTATACGCTGGCAGGCACGGATGCGTGCTACCGCAATACAGGTACCTGACAGCGATTAGACGTATTTGCTCCACGATGCTTCGCTGTCGCCTGTCGAGGACGGGAAACATACAATGTAGGTAATGGGATCGCCACATACTGTTCCAGCAAATTCAGCAGTAAAATTAACCTGTATGAAATAGTCGACAATGCGATCGGTCGGTCATAACTGGGTTTCAGCCTCTAATTGGTAGGACTAATATTTAGCCCCTCTCTCTAATCCAGTGTGTATGTGCATTTTATTAATCACCTTTGCTTTTGACAGCCTTTTGCACTAAATATTAGTCTTCAATTCGCAAATATGGCGTACCAATTTTACTACCACCGTTCGTGAAGACAAAAGGGGGCCACACAGATTTTTGTCTAGAACCCACATATTATAGCTTGTAGTACTGGAGTAGTACCGTTACAATGGCTGAGCTAGTGCATGCTTAATTTGCTCTCAGGTAAAGACGGCCAGCAATGGCAGCCCATGTACTGTACTACGTAAATTGCATTATGAACGAGTTATGCGTTACCAGCTCTGCGTGGCTTTGATTTCGGTACACCCTCTCGATGGAATAAGCCGCTGTGCTCGTCTGTTTTCATGCTTTGATTTTCGTAAAGCGATTGGGATATGCTGAATTCTTTTATGGCAATCATACATTTGGTTTCGTTGCCAACCGACCTCGATCGCATGTAAATTGCATTGTATGTAAAGTGCATCCACATCAAAGGCGCGCGTCGTGGCAAATCAGTCGACCTTGTGAAGCACGAGCAGGAAGTTGTGATTGCGCGCGCCCCCTAGGCTCGGCAGTGACACAACCACGCCACGAGGTTCAGTGGTGACTGGCCGGGCGATCTGGGAGGGGATCACTGATTCGATCTAGGGTCACAAGACAGGGAGGAGAAGCAACGAGCGCCGCCAGCGTCGCCCGTTTACGCAAGTACACTAGCAGTTTGTCTCACGTCGATGTCCTCCACCAACCCACACAAGGCGGCCTTCACCTGCAGAAGAACACCCCGCCACCCTTTAGTACATAGTGGGCCTCCACCACTGTGGCTCGGGACGGCAGCAACGGCGGAGGAGAGAGCTGATAGGGTGGGCCGGCGGCGGCGTTAGGGTTCGTCCCCCGGCGTCGCCTAAGTTCTTTCTACCTACTTGTGTAAGTTTAGGAGAGTTCAGCTATCCTCATAAGCAGACTTTTTTTGGGGAGCGTTCCTCATAAGCAGTTGTACTCGTCTGTTTTGATACTTCGACTTTGTAGCACGCCATGCGATCACGGTTTTCATAAATTAAGAGATTGGGGTATACTCAATTGTTTTCTTGCAATCATACATTTGGTTCGTTGTCAATCAAGCTCACATGTACCATGATGACTTTTACATGGATCTCCACTTTGCAGAACGTGCTTTAGTCAATGTGCATGTCATCCAAGATATATTATACTAGTAACACAATAACACAACTAACAAGAGATTTGTCCGTGGGTACCAAATAAAAGTGGCGTGTGACGAGATCCCATTATCGTGGATACCTTGTGGGGCAGGTGCATACGTTACAATCACTAGATTTTGATGCGCGCCTTGGCGCGCAGCCCCGGTATCACGCAACGATGATTGTTTTGAAATACTCTTGATAATAAGCTTTCTTTGGTATGGTCAAATACATGAAACTACAAACGTATCTCCAAGGCCTGTACACAATCAGGGAAACATGGGAATATATTACAGCAACCAAGAGCTTATGGTTTTGTGAAGTGCAAAAGAAGAAAAGATCAACAAAAGTAACATAGCATTGTCTTCGAAGGATATTACACATAATTTAATAGGTACTTGCACCATCCAAAGCTAACACTGTTGTAAATGGCAAGGTAAATTAACCAACAATTTGAACCCGGTGTCGTATCCTTAAACAATGGGAGGGAACCAACACTGTAAGATGTGGCAGGGAATTGACATCATCCATAAAACGAAAATATCGAAAGAACGAATCGCATGCCAGAAACCATGGAAGGATTGTCATGTAAACCTAGAGGAAAAGAACACAGAAGAAAAAAGGAGTAAGAAACAAAGCAAAAGGGGCCACTATTAAATCAACAAACTAATTCGGAGGATACCTTGCATATACCCACTCTCCAAACTAACACCTGACAGCTCCTCCTTGCATATGGCCACCCTCCAAAATCCATATAATCAACACAATAAATAAACTGCACAGGAACTTACAAAGGAACAACCCAAGTACCTGCATCTCAGCAAATAGGCAGTGTGCATCGAAACCTTTTTTCTTATCATGGTCGCCTCACTCGTACAAATCACTTCATGTGATTCTACTTAAATCTTGGCATATCTACACTAAGAATAAGGCAGAGAAACTACAACTACCAAAATAGATATACTCCTCTCAAAGACAAAAGCAAAAGTCTGACAACCAGCAGTTAGGTAGATGACAACACAAAGAAATGTGCAACGCAACAATAATTTCAGTCTTCATTACTGAATCATCTAACATATTTGAAGGGAAAATACAATTTCTAGGTTATCACAGAACAATGACAAAAATAAAGACCGAGTGTCAAATTAAGACCAGTGTGAGAAGTAGCGTAGCTTCAGTTTCTCAATCTTCTTAGGAATTAAAATATTGGCAAAGAAGCAGAAAATGTGTTCATCTAAGCAGTGGCATACTCGTTGATATAGCTCAGAGCTGCGGACGACTGAGGAGAAGCCTGCGGCTGTGCTGGCTTCGGGGCTGATTCTGGGCAGACCACGTTGCCGCCTGCTGCAAAGGAGCGCCAATTGAAACATCCTCTTGAACTCACCGAGGTCTATACATGTTACGGCGATGTCTGGGTTGACATCTCCATCAAGAATTCACGATATTGTGTGCAGCTTTGGATAAATGGATTGTATCTGCAAGGGAGCAGCCAATGACCATGAGTGCAAGCCAAGAAGTTAACAGTAAAGTGAACTACCTATGCATGTTTTGTTCCATAATATGAAACAGTTTAGGTTTGATAGAGCAGGAAAAGTAAAATGTTCAGACTAAGTCACTAACATTTAGATAAAAAAGTAAGAGGTTACATAACTTCTGTGCAGAGGACAGCGAGCAGAAAATATAGTCGAGGAACTTATGTAACACTTGGTTTACATAAATAATCAAGAAAAGTATGAACTATAAAACAAAAAAGGGAGGGGCTGAAGCATGGCCTGCTGTTAACATGGTCGCTTGTGGCAGGATCATACATATGGAAGCAGCATTTACATATCACACGAAATAATACCAAATCCAAGAAACAAATATATCAACATGACCTTGTATTTTCTTTCACAAAAAATATGACCTCATATTTTAATAAGGAAAAGATACATGGCACAAAAATGGGGGCATAATCCTGCAAATAATAATGAGGCAAATCACTTAATCACACATTCTTCAGTTATCCGCAACATGTAAAACCAGGATAATATTCAATAAGAAATACATATAAGATGGTCATGTTTTCATTGAATAATAACCGAACGCCAAAAATTTAGCAAATCAGAAAAATGCAGTGACTGATTTGAGCACCTCACGGAAGACACATGGTCCAGCTATTCTTCAGTGGCAAAATTAATTGAACCATAACCGTGTACCTCCCAATTGGGAATTCACTTGTTCTTTTTTACCTTCACTTCAAGTGGAACCAACCTAGCTTATCAGGTAAGATCCATCGATAGATTCATATCTAGCAATGACATTAGTTCAACTGAACTGCGGAATCCATTTTGGTACACCCATTGTATAGATGACCTTTTCCTTCTCAAAACTCTGCAATGAGATTAACCAAGGTGAGACAATAATACAATCAAAGAAATAGCAGAGCGAAAAAAAAAAACCTTAAATGGATACATAGCTAGATTAGTTTCAGTCATAAGTAAGTAACACAAGTATGGCATCTGTATGATTATTCTTACTGTGGAAGCTGTAGTTACAGTAGGAATTGACAAATTTCAGAGACACACCAGCCATAAAAATACATGAGCTTCTGTGCTGCCATATGCTCGGGCTCCCTCGGCATGGTTCACAGATGTATAAAGCGTTGTATAGATGACTAATGGCACAACATGTCTTAGGACACAAACCGACGAAAATCAAAGCAGATTCTGACCAATATGCTTTTGCATGCATTCTAGTGAATCTTGCCTTAGGTTACTCTGTTTTGAGCTCTAACAATATCGACACCATCAAGTATATGTCAGAAGGTCAAGGATCATTCATATCTCTATTAAAATCATGCTTCAAACTGGAATGTAAATCTATTCTTGATACTGCCATGTTGTATTCATGTACTAATTGACCAGTTGAGTTTTAGTGTTTCTAGCTGGTGTCCTACCTGATCAGTTACATCAACCTGCTGGAGCAGATTTTGTACACCATGAACCCAACTATGTTTACTTCTCCTCTCACACTTGTGCTCAAGCCAAAGCAGCATGTCTCTTGTGAACCTTTCCCGAGCCCAGGCCACTCCGGGGCTCGCTGTAGACGCCATATACCACACCTGCAAGTATTTTCAAGCATCATGTCAGAACTCATATTTTATTAAATCATAATTTATCATTGCCCCGGTCATGCAAAACCCTTGGTAATTCGATTATAACACACTTTAGTCATGGCCAAATTAGGGAGCTTAGCGGTTTATCATACATCACAATAAAGTGAAAATCTATGATCAAAAAAGAACCAACCAAACGAAGAGTGCTCTTGGTAATGCAGGGTTGGGAAATCAAATTGGTAAAAGCCTACTTAACTTGGAAGTATCACAACTAATCACTCAGAACATAGGAAGAACATATAGGAAAATACATACGGAACCATGAGGTCAACAGTTCAGATATGTTTATAGAAGGCATTAATTGTATGCTTCATATCATGCACAAAATTTCCATATCTTGATCATCCGTTCATACCGAATCCACAGATCGATGATATATTATAAGATGAGTGGGCGATTTGTCAAAAAAGTTTAGTCTAGTCCCAAATTTCTAAAAGCACAGGAGGAAAACTATTAGTGTTCAGACTACTGCGATTCGATGTCACAAGAAATATCCTCCAAATACCAGAACTCTAAATAGTTCTGAAGCCACATGGAAAATTTCACGCAAAAACATCATCTAAGAACAAATTAGTAAACTCAATACACGAGAACTTAAACATCCAAGCATCTAAAGATTATGCTGAATACCTATTTATCCTGAAACACTATGTCAGTGTATTTTATGGAACCATCATCAGTTCATATATATATATATATATTACAATAACTAATACTCTATGGGTTTTTCAAGAGCAATAGAAATATGGAATGAACAACAAAAACATCTGCATGAGCTTGTTGCAGCATGGTCTTTAGAGACCACGCCACACGGGCAACCTAGTTCTAATAGGTATCTACACCACCAAAATTTAGCACCTCTACAAATGAGAATATGAATTAACCACCATTGAAATATGAAGCAAATATATATCCAGATATATATAATCTGGTGCTTCTTATTAAAATAACTACTAAGAAGAACGGACAAGAAGCCCGCTAAAGAGCAGAGAGTAAGAAGATCCACTAAACACAATGTGATGCGCTTCTACTGTTGAATTCGATTCGGAGCAGAGAATATGACAAGAGAACAATCGAAGCTAAGCTCAGGGGAGAGACTAAATGCAGCGAGTGATGGCGGATGTGGGCAGACCCAGGTTAAGCGATGCACCTTGGGGGAGCTGTAATTATCCTGGTATGGTAATAAAATAAGATGTACATGCCAAACTGCGCCCAAAATCCCTAATTGACCATTACTATGGTAATAAATAAATATCGGCACAAACCAAATCAGTATTAGAACAATATGAGAAACAACCAATCCAAACTCAGTAATCGCGTGAAGCTAAACTGTGAGCAATAAATTAACATTTCACCGGATGTTGGGCAGTAATGGAAGGGTATAAATCACCAAATGAGGCATTTCCATACTCCAAATGTGTTACCAAAGCTAAGTCCATTAGCTTCCTTAAAACCTGAATGTATTGCCTCCTGTAAATAGACGACATGCGACGACATGCGTGATTGTCAGGAAGAGAAAACTATTTGCACTCTTGACAAAGAAAGAACAACAAAATGACTTGATTATCTCTTACTGCACATAATGTGAACCTCTCCTAAATTGTAGGTAGTAACCAGTTTCATAAAGCGATGAACCTTTGCCTTAAGTTGCTGAGATGAAGTACACTCAACCCATAATAAAAACCTTCAGACCAATACATGAATCAAGTATTCCCATCTGATCCATAGTACCTGTCACAATTTTAGTTCATTTTAGACAAATTTGACCTAAAACCACGACAGTTATTATGGATCGGAGAGAGTAGTTTATTGCATAGTTGCAAGTACTGGTTCTAGATTCTATAGTGGATATACAATTAATTTCTCCAAACCAATTTCTGTAGTGGGGATACAATTAAAATTGGTTTGGAGGCAAAGAGATGGGAAAACGTTCAAATAAAACACACGAATATACAAGAAGGGTTAGGACTATGGGACTCAACATTTGTATTGTCCATAAGAAAAGTACCATAGGTTATAACCATAATCAGAAATAAAAGGAATCTTGTTCAACGTTAGATCCTGGAAATGGGCATACACTAAAGATTTACGTGTCCAATTCCTTCCGATCAAGCTGTCAAATGTACAACAACTTATTTGATTGTTCATCGACCAAATTAACATGCTCCTTCCCAATGTCTAAAGAATATCCAAGAATTGGTAGGCTAGTCAAACAGGCAAATAATTCACACAGAGAGAGCTTCTCTTTGCAGTTAGCAAGTTACGAGTTGTAGATACACTGATACACACTTGCTACAACAACAAAGAAAGCACATACCCAAAAAAGTGTAGCTTCATGCCTGAAAATTCTTTCTTGGTAGTCATAAAAAACAATAATACTGAAACTTAGGAAGAGGCCTAGAGGCGCAAGGCTTCCTCATTTGCACAAGATTACAGAGGCCCAGAGAAAAACAAAGTAGCATAATCAAATTGAAGCGAAAGGCAATGCATATTCAGCCTCTAGTTCTGTAATTAGTAATCAATATCATTAAAAAGAAGTAGAAAAGTTGGCAATCATGTAGTCTTTTTACCAAATTGTGCACAGCCGGCACAAATGAAGGCATAGTGGAATATTATCCAAGATCAGTTTCAAAGAACCGAAGGTCAATTTCACCAGTACCATCAGATGCCACATAGCAGATTTGATACCTGCAGAAATAAAAGAGGTTAACAAAAAGCAGACGAAAACACGCTTTCTGGAAACAATAAGTAACAACATATGATCACCTCATAACACATAACCTCTTTATATGTAGTAAAAAAAACTGGAGCAAAACACGCAATCCTTCAAACCTATTTTCATTGACATAATGTTAACAAAAGGGCATTGCATTAGCTTCCAAGGGCGAAGCATCACCAAAGGCAGATCAAGGACAATGGTAGGTAACGTCTGACACCAAAAGATCAGACATGTATGTCCACTGATGGATATTGTAATTATGTACACTGATGTTTCTCTGCTATGTTATTGTAATATCATATTCATGCCAGTGTATAAAATGTATACATCTCACTAAATAAACCAAATGCTTGCATATTTAAGTTAGTATTCATACGTATATTACTTGAGAAACATATATTACACTTGGTACGTGTGATAGGAAGAAAGGCAAAGCACCAATAAGTACAGTAGATGTGTGACATTGATTTGCATGGCTTCGAGATAAAACCGAATCTCACTTGAAAGATATAAGTGTGCCCTGTACTCCTGTAGATCATAAGAGGGAAGAGTTAAATGAGGAAGCAACGAAGACAAAAAGAAAAACAGAAAATAGAACAGGCACATGTACAGGTATAGTGAGGGTGTGTTCTTTTTCTCATTAGCAAGAAAATCATTTCCACAACAAAAAGGAAAATAGAGCAGGCACAGGTAACACAACCAGCTCTAGCAAAAAAGGCTACTTCTTTCCATCAGCGCGCCTCTTGCAAACTGAGATGTTAGTAGACCTCTTTGTGTTATTTCATAAGATGGTAATTGTGTTGTTTTAGATAAAATTAGGCATCAAGGTTACATCAATTAAAGATGAAGCAAGCTACTGAATAAAATAGAACATGAACCTAGTACATGAGGTTTGGGGAGTGCAAACTCGTGTGTTATGACTAAAATGCAATACTTAGCAAGGCTTGAAATGTACTGTATTCTTCAAAAGGATGACTGATACAACATGACACAGCAACAGAGATCATAGTTTGTCATATGTAAAAATACCAACACTGATTAAGGCGTATGTTTCAGAGACGCATTTCATCACAACAAAATCGAGATCAACACAATTATTTAACGGTAAAAAAACTACACAAAATATTACGAGTTACCTGACATGCATCCATTGGATACAAACAGCAGGAAAGGAACAATCCCAGCCTCAGAACAATTCAACAAAAAATTACCTTGCCAAAGTTGGTTGCCAGAATTCTCCATCCAAGCTGATTGATTCTCGCAGAACAATCCCAGGTGCCTACCAATCACACGGCCATCAGCTGAAACAACCATGAACTTTGCTATCAATTAGGAAAAATTAAAAACAATATACAGCACACATGAATTGGAAAGGGGATATAAAAACGTGAGGAGAGGGGGGGAGAGGAAAATGGGAGACCATGAGCACCTAATCTGGCGTTGACCAGTGAGGACGGATGTGCAGACGAGGTGGTCTGCAAAGGTGGGAGCGACGGTACCGTCTATGTGGCCTGGCTGGTGGAGATGAAGGAGCCGACGTCGGGCGCTGCCTCACAGCTCGCCGGCCGCTCATGTCCTCACCGCTAGCTGCCCACCACGTCCCAGCGCCTTGTTCCCCGGGCCATCTCCATCATGGCCTGCCAAGCCGCGCTTCCAATCGAGCCGCCGCCGCCGTGGAGATCGGCCGCGCCGCCCGTTGCCTGCACGCCGGCGGCCCCTGCCGGAGGTCGGCCTCCGCGGAAACGAGTCGCGCTGCCCCTTAGCTCGCGCCGGCATCCCCTTCCAGAGGTCGGCCGACCGCCCGTCGCCCGCGCCGGCCTCCGACGAGCGGCGTGGGGGAGGAGATGGCGCGGCATGTGGCGGCTGAGCGAGGTAGAGGCGGGGCTGGGGACGCGAGGCGACGACGACGGCGGGGCTGAGGCGCACGAGGGGCGGCAGTGTTGTGGAACGAGACGAGGAGGCGGCGGGGCTGAGGCGTGCGAGGTGAGAGCAGGGGTCGAGCGGGAGAGGAAGGGGCAGCCGCCATTGGTGAGGATGAGATGTGTACGGGGATTGGGGGAAAGTGGGCTAGGGTTCCCTGCGTGGGCTGATGGCTTTTATACCTACACAGCTGAAATACCAAAAATACCCCTGCGGGGTGGAGATCCACTGCCCGACGCTTATGCACACTGACAGAGATCCCAGTCACAGTCACTGACGTGCGGGGCCGGCAAAGGTGGGGTCCACATGTAGCTGGAGGCGGGTAACAATTGGCCGTTGCATGGGGTTAGCTAGCAGACTCTGAGCCAGGAATCAACGGCTGAGATGCATGGGTAAAAAGATCCGATGGTCCAGAATCACTGATCGCTGTGAGACCCCCATGGGGTGGCATCAATTATACCTTTAGATACTGATGCCTGGAGTAATCTAGTAGACCAGTACTTGTCTTCCCATGCAAGGATCCAATGTTTATACATGGCAACAAGTGAACTTTAATAAAAGAAAATGCTTGATTAGGTGGACCATAAGCTTGATGATTTAGCTTCTGGGAACGCACAATTGTGTGCCTACTGCTACTTGGAATGATGATGGTGTCTTCGCAGGTGCTTTTGCTGAATTATATGTCCGCACATATGGACAATACGACGTCACCTCTTGTCACATAAGCTCTGGCTTGCAAGCTGGAATGTGAGCAACTAGTAGCAAGATGGAACAGAATTACAGAAGGAAAGAGGCGGCAGGAAGCCCACTTTTAGAAAATGGTAACCAAATAAGGATGGAAATTTACCCATTGGCATGGGCACCGATGGGTAGCCTATCTATATGGGTGCTGATTGTGCTTGCATCCTACATGTTAAATCGTGGGTAGGGTATCTGCTTACGTGTATACCTAAATCCTACTTATTTTTAGCTTGACATTTGCGTACTTCTGTTTTCGATTCACCGTTCCTTCCTATAACGTCGCCACCCAGGACGTGGAGATGGTGATAAGGCATGGAGTTTCTTCAGCCCCTGGCGGCTCGAAGCAACTAGGACTGCAATAGGAAGACAGTGAGCTAGTAGAGAGTAGAAAAATGATGGATGTGATGTGATAACACACGAGAGAATGTAAATTATTGATCTACTAAATAGGTACCGACTAGTGGGTAAAGGTATGGGTAAAATTTTACACCCGTGGATAAGAACATTGGTAAAATTTTATACATATGATTTATTTTTTCCGATAAAGATACCAACGATTTGTATGTAATGCATGGATATAATATTGCTCTATCCAAGCATGCCACGTTGACATCTTAAAACCGAATGAGCTGGGGGACGAAAACACATATGCACGTTTAGTCGATTGATGCGCAGCGTGTATGTAGGCTGAAGTAGAACACCACGTACGGCCGGATGGACGTACGTATCGTACGCGACCCCATGTGCATGAATCACCTAGCGATCGAGGTTCACGGATCTCGATCATATACCATTACATCTACACAGTGTAATCAGATCAGCCGCTCCGTGTCTCCATGACTCCATGTATGGCGCCGGCCGGCCGGTCGGTCGATTATCTACACGTACGTGTGGTCGATCGATCTCTAAATGAGCTGCTACTTTGTTCCCATTGAACTAATGCAGTGTACGGCGTTGTACGTTCGTACCGTGCATTTAGTAGATCATGGAAGAGCTCTGCAACGGTAGAAATGGTCACGTGTTAAGGAGCATCAACCTTTTCGTCGGGGTGTGGTAGCTATTTTCAGAAAGGGGTGATGCACTGGCAATAAGAACGTTGTCATCGAATCTCTGTTGCAGCAACGATCTTGTACTTGTTGCCTCGGTCTTCTAGACAATCTTTCTAACGGCTTAACTTTAGACTCCTTGTTCGATGAAATTAGGAAAATATTTTGACTTTCTTTTTATAAAAGATACATTTCTAGTATTTTGCTAATTCTATATTTTAAAATCCCAATTATTAATAGAAGTGAGGCCACCTCACTTAGTTATTAGTTATAGGACTTGATGTACAATCAAACCACCTTAGTTTTTAAGCTTTCACGGACCCACATTTGAGTTATTGTTCATTGTAATAAACTTTAATATGGACCGAAATATTGCATGCAATGGCCAACAGAGATCAAAGAGCTACCCCTTTCATCCATAGTAAGTGTCATGGTTTTAGTTCATTTTTAGTGAAATTTGAACTAATATCGTGACATTTATGATGGAACCAAGATGGAGTAGTTTTTACCAAACATAGCATCATTGTGGAAATCCAGATAACCTGACATAAGGTGGCCGACCCAAACAAAATAGTGAGCCTACTCTTATTCCCTACGCCGAAATTATATCTATAGGTGCCAGAAAGGCAGGTAGGCATGCATAGGCGAAGGTTATCCTCCTTTCGAAGAAGATGTAAAAGAAAAATTGAAAGGCTGCGTACAGGGTTTGTTGTGCATATCGAGCGACATGAGAATAAGAAGATATATGTATCATTGCATCTGACCAATAGAAGTAACACTTGTTACTACTCATCCATATTCCTTCTAGCAAATGTTACCTTTCCTGGAAATGTTTCGTTGACATGAAGATTTACATTTTTTATTCGAAGGCTAATCATCATACACGACACGTGGTGAATTAAAGACCGTAGTTTTTGCCCATACGTACACGTGGTGCGGTGCGAATATACACAATTTCTGCCTATGCATTTGTTCTTAGAGGTAAATCCCCATGCATACAATACAAATGGGGTGATTCGGTGATGGTGAAATTTCGTGTCCTTTTGTGGTCACATGTTGATCTGTGGGAATCGATTGACACGTGGAACCACATTTTGAAGCTGCATCACATTCGTCTGAAACGCGTTGGATCTGCTGCCTGCGTATCTTCAATTTGGAGTCTGCATGCATGACGGACCATTTCCGTCCTTTGCACCGCAATGCAGGTCTGCCACGCAGCAATTCGCTGCATGGGCGCGACGTCATTCCTGCATGCCTTCCAATCCAAGAACATGTGCCAAGCGCATGCATGCGGCCAGCATTTGGTTGATGGCGTGGATATATTCGTAGGGGCGCGTTTGGTATTGTGGGTTCTCCTTGGTTCGCATCGGGACCGTATTTTTTTTTGTATGTTTGAATTTTCTAGGCTATCCCGCGTTGTTGCAGAGAACGAACGTTCGAATCGGCCGTTTTCAGCAAGCCACCCTCATCTCCGCAAAAAGCGACAACACGCTATCGCAGAGCCACTGGGAGGAGATCGTGCGAGCTCAAGGTGAACGGCGAAAATTCGGCGGGATGAATTCGGTCACCACCCTTCAAATTTGGCCACCGTATACGTGGGAGGCGTTCTCACCGCCAATTCCAAATCCCCCATCCCCCCCACATTTTGAGGTCATCCACCCTTGAAGATCTAGCGACATGGCCGGCTCGTCCTCACCCGCAAGGTCGGCGAGGCTAGCGGCGGCACCGTTGGTTGTGGCGACGGCGACTCGCCACGGCTTGTCGTCTTCTTCCTCTACGTTGATCACTTCGGTTATTGTAAACTCCTGCAAACCCTAGCTTCAGATATGTTAGAACCTGTAGGTATAAAGGGAGATCTGAGAGCCTCCATTGTAGGCCATTCCTTTGTCGCCGGTACTGGTTGGATCTGACTCTAGCACGAGGACGATTGTCGGGGTTGGATCGGACTCTAGCACGGGGACGATTGTGCTGCATCCTTCTGCGCCAGGGTCTCCTTCTTCCCCTATCTCGGTGTTGCGTGTGGAGCCATTGACTGTAAGTAGGCTCTTTCTTTTGCGGTTGTAGCTTATGGTGGTTCATTGATGTGCTAATTCTTACGGATGTGAATGTGATAGTTCATTTATGTGCTAATTCTTAGCTATGTTTCGTCTGGTACTTGTCATGTAGGCGATTATACCACTGAACTCCCTTGATCTTTCTACTCCATGTGTCAATGCTTATGAATCCCAGTTTGGAAACAAACTATCATGATTTGGCAACCAAAGATGTCATATTTTCTGTTGAACCGCTAGGTTGAGCTCGTCAATAGAGGCGTGTACTTTAACATGAGATTCAAATAGGCACATATGAAGAAGGTAGATGATGATCTTCTTGCATTCACTGGCATACATGTGAGCACTCTACATGTCTACAACCACATCAGAAGCCAGAAGGTGGAGAACCAGGTGGAGCGTCATAAGAAGATCAAATCCGATGGATGTCTCCAATGGAACGAACATAGTTGCTGCTTCTATCTCCGAGATGAAGAGAGGCTGCAACAATACCTGAAGGTAATAAGCTTCATGGAGTTCCTTTCTTCATCTTACAGTAGCGAATTGCCATCCGCCCTGATAGTTTGCTCCTTACAGAATTGCAGCGCTACCCGATGCAGTGTCAGAATGTCAACAAACCGATCATGAACTATGCTCAGATGAAGACAATCTTCACGCCTCGGTTTGTGAGCAAGGCCCGGCTATACCAACCGAACTTGCTGGTCATGGCACCTAATTTCATTGCAGACAACAAAGAACAGTATGCCCAGTACCGTGAGTTGCAGCCATTGGAGAGGAGGACCTGGCTTAGGACATGGCTACGCAAGCAGTTTGCTCCTTAGTGCTTCTGCTTCGTTTTTCATCATCCTCTCGATGATGGCCATGATCTGCTGAAGAGATCATGTATATTTTGGGAGGTGGTCTCATACCCCTCCATTAGCTAGGACTTGCTTGAACCTAATCTCGATCTGTAATGACGAACTTAATTGAGGTGGTATATACTAACCCCTCGGGTGATAAACCTGCGATGCATTATGAAGTATAGATCTACTCGTGATGCATCGTCCAATAGGGTAACTACTTGTTGTGTATTACCAGCATCTTTTGATGAACTGAATGTGTTGTTATTTGGTTAGCATTGCCGGGTAACCTCATGACTCAAACGGAAGGGGTTATCACAACATGCTAATGTCTACAACCAAATAAGGTGTGCGTTGCACCACCGGGACAGAAAGACGTCTGTATAGACACCCAAACAACTAGGGATGTCTTTCCTCTCGGGTGCATAAAATAACTTCGTGGCTAGTAAACAACGAATGAAGCTTGGTGATCACATGTATACGTGAGAAAGCATTGCCTGTCCAACACGTGTCTAACGCCGTTCGACAAACGTTAAGGTGGGGAAAGCGCATGTGGTCAATGTCTAAAAGTTAATCCCGCTTTTGTCTCATGCTACCTGTACTTTTCCCATCTCGAACAGAACCAGAATGGTGAGCAGCTGTGCACCACTCCGTCATCCCTCCCAATCGTCGGCGCGACGGCCGCCTAGGAGGCCTCTTCGGCGGGGAACCGGTGTCGCGGCGTGGCCCTTGGAGGCGCGCGGGAGGCGGATGCCACCTCAGACCGGAGCTCGTCGCGCAGCAGCACCTCGACCGGCCCTTGGAGGTTTCGCCTAGCCGCCGCCGCCATCCATCCATCCATTAACCGCACAAGCTAGGTTCGGTCCGATTCCCCCTTGTATACCATTGCTCCGTGTTCGTTCGGCGCCATTGCTCGGTTTGATTGATTGATTTTGATTCGATTTATTCAGAGGAGGAGGAGCGCCATGGGAGGACAACAATGACCTGGTTCAGCACCACGGCCGGCACCGCCGCTTACCGATCCGCCAGGTTCCACACTCCCGCGCTGCGCTCATGCCGGCATGGCAACGGGATGGGGGGAGATGGCCCGTCCCTCGCTTCATCTCGGCGGCGCGAGCTTGGCAGCCTGCGAGCGCGTTGTCGCCCCCGCTCTATGCAGGCTTGGTGCAGCGGACTCCCGGTGGATTAGTGCATCCAGTAAAACAGCTCTAGCGCTCAGCTGTGTGTTCGTTCTTAGGCTGGTAAATTTCTTCCCGATTAATCTCCGGGTGTTCAGTATTCCGTTGAGGTGTAAACAGAGAGATCATTTTTTTTAATTCACTTTGCCCTTTCTTGTTTTTTCCGATCTGGAAGACTGAAGCTCGAGGAACAAACATCACAAACGGCAGCTGTGTAGTGGCCGTTAGTCAAAAGCAGAATCCAACGATGGCAGACTAGATCCAACGGTGATGGACGCATGCTCACGTATCCACCTGATCACCAAATCCACTCTCTAGTAAACAATGTAGCTTTTCTGGGCTAGACCTTGGATAATACGCGCAGGGTGTTTTATCTCAATGACGCAGTGAGACGGAAATCAGGCTCAGGCAATCAAACATGCCCTAAATTTCTGCCGTTATTTTGCACTGCAATCCGGGGCCTTAATAGTGCTCTCCCTCTACTCGAAGATGTCTCACGACGTGATAATTCGACCTGGAGACGATGACAAAATTGATGCCTGATGATCTACTGAGATCAAAGCTCATGCAAAAAAGATCACTGCAATGACACGCTATGTTAATCGTGTGATGACAGAGATGTCACTATTGTACACATACTAGCAAGCATGTCGTCAGCGGGTCTTATGATTGATGTTTTGAATGCCATAGTAACAGAAGTGGACCTGTTTATATACCTTGGCCAGGTGCATGCACAGTCTGGCTATCCATGTATCAGCATCAGAATTAAGCGGTGCATACGGAATGGAAAGGAAGAAGGGCTGACCATGCAAAGACCCGACGCATAGTGATCGAGCTATTCGTTGAGACGCAAACGCGGCTTAAATTTGCGCCTTGGATGCGTGTTGGCGGATGTTGCATGGTCGCCCCGCGTGAGCGCTCGCCTCTCCCACGGGCCCGCATGACAGTGGGCACGAGGCCTGTTTCAAGTGCATCGCTTCGGAGGCGGTCTTTACTTCTGTGCCTGCGCCGCAGCCTTCGCCGTCACCGGCGTTGCCTCGTCTTCTGCACGCGCACTACGCCTGGTGGGCGGTGGCTAGACTTCTACGCCGCCATCAATTGCATCGTGTCCCGCACGCTCGGCCTTTAAAAGGAGACCGGCATCGTTCCTGCCATCGCCCACACCTCCGCTCACACCCTCACCACCGCGCGCCGCCACATCACCATGGGGAAGAAGAAGCACGACTCCGAGGCATCCGGCAGCGGCGTCAAGAAAGAGACGTGGCCAATTAGGGTGCCTCTCGCCACCGAGATGGCGCGTCTCATGACGAGAACTGGATGCCGGCCAACTAGGGAGACGTGCACCTGTCGGGCGGTGGCTGGCGGCTCCGTAGCCGCCAGGTGCCTGTGCCAACGCGCGATCCGGAGCGAACAATGGACATCTGGCGCAGGCGAGCGTACTTGCCGGCGGACATCCTCGCCGACCCCACTACGTCGTAGACTCTGATCGATGGCTCAACTAGCGCGTGATCGAGACGGATCTGAAGGCGGGGTTCCTCAGCGACATGGACTACCCATTAGGCCCGCCGCCACGGCCTGCACGCCGTGAGACGCCTCGTCGAGGACGACAACCGTCCTTTCCCTCACCTCCCTAGGACGACGATGCGCTCGCGAAATATAACGAGGAGGCTAAGGATGACATTGACAACTTCATCGGCAGCGTCTACCACAAGTGGCAGAAGGCCATGGAGGAGGGCCGGGAGTTCCAGCTGCTGCATACGATGACCAAGGAAATGAGAGAGAGGCTCGGCATCCTCGTGTCGCAGCTGCCACAGCCGCCTCCGCCACTGTCCCGGTATGCCACCGACATCATGCCGCAAGGCCTTACGGAGGATGAAGCTCTTGAACGAGCGTTGCAGAACTCAGTCCTCCTGCACCGCTGCCTCCGCCGTTCAATCTGTGGGGTGCGCTGACCGCTCCACCTCCACCACCAGCATCAATGGTGTACGCTCTGCCGGTTGCTAATTGTCCGTGGGAAATCCTAGAATTCGTCGTGATCAACGACGAGCGCGAGGAGTAGGCTAGGGCACCAGGTGCTACATGCGCCTTTTAATATTATTATTTTCCTATATAAATTATGTTTCCCTTGAATGCAAAATAAAAAAGATATTTTCTTACAGTCAAAGTCGACCATTTGGACCGACGCAAACGAACATAGCTGCCAATTCGGGCGTTCGTTTTGCATCGGCCCACTGAAAATGGCCTTACAGATAGTTTGTGTACATTATTGTATGTGGGTATCGAAAGTGAGGTCCAACGGTGCCCGATAAAAAAAATCTCTTCCCATGGACATGTTCGTTTTCGTAGCAAACCTACATGACAGGTGTCTGCGTCGCACGAGTACTTGTCCGCTCTAAGCCCTCCAGCCAGCCATACTACTCCCTCCCCACTCTTCCAGCCCCCACCCCCTCCCCGCGCCCGTGACCTAGCTCCATCCATGGAGACCACAGTGCCCCTCGCCTTGCCCGAGACCATACTGGATGCCATGCTCGTCACTGTGACCAAATCCAATGGCTGTGACCATACTTGTTGCTATAGCCGCCCCCGCCGCCATTCATGGCCGTTGCTACCCAAAAATGGATGTTGTTCTCGGTTTGGTTAAGCCAAAGAGTGAGCCCACACCAGAGGAAGGGTGGCGGAGTCGAGGAAGCGAGCTTGCCGCATTGACAACATGAAGGCCAAGCTTGTCGCTGCCCCGGATTCCCAAGAAAGGGCCGGAGCATTAGCATACCACTAGTAGGAAAAGCCTTATAGGTGAGATCTTATTTTTGTGGCGCACTAGCCAAATATGCGTCACAGATTTTTTTTTTTTGCGCACTGATAACCCACAAGTATAGGGGATCGCAACAGTCTTCGAGGGAAGTAAAACCCAAATTTATTGATTCGACACAAGGGAGACAAAGAATACTTATAAGCCTTAACAACTAAGTTGTCAATTCAGCTTCACCTGAAAAAGCACTAGTAACAGGGGTGATGTGAAAGCAGTAATATGAGAGCAATAGTAACAGTAACACAGCAGCAGTAGCAGTAACACAGAGGCAATGGCACCAGAAAATAGTTGATACTACTTCTAATGGCATATAGGACCGAGTGAGTATTTGATGATGAAAGATGGATCGGGGTTCCCAACTATCTACACTAGTGATAACTCTCCAATAACAAGTGTTGGGTGAATAAATTACAGTTGGGCAATTGATAGGATTGAAATAGCATTAACACGGAACATCAAGTCTATTAATCATGTAGGCATGTTTTCCATATATAGTCATACGTGCTCGCAATGCGAAACTTGCATAACATCTTTTGTCCTACCAGCCGGTGGCAGCCGGGCCTCAAGGGAATCTACTGGTAATTAAGGTACTCCTTTTAATAGAGCACCGAGCAAAGCATTAACACTTGGTGAAAACATGTGATCCTCATATCTAAGTCATCCCCTCCTTATCCCATTCTCTGTCACTCTGGGGCATCGGGTTCCGGACATAGACATGTGCAAACAACTTGTAGATATAATCTAAGCAATAATTATAGAGCTTAAATCTAAGATTGCAGCAACAATAACTTCACAAACTTTATAGATAGACTGATCATAAGGTAACAATTCATCGGATCCCAACAAACACAACACCGATTACATCAGATGGATCTCAATCATGTAAGGCAGCTCATGAGATTATTGTATTGAAGTACATGGGAGAGAGACCAACTAGCTACTGCTAGAACCCGTAGTCCATGGGGGAACTACTCACGGAGCATGATGGAGGCGGTGGCGTCGATGGAGAAGGCTCCGGGGTCGATCCCCGTCCCGGCAGGGTGCCGAAACAGGAACTTCTGACCCCCGAAACTAGGTTTCGCGATGGCGGCGGCGCCGCAGGAGTCTTTCTGGAATATAATCGGTTGCCATAGGGTTTTCGCGTCGCGAGGGAATATATAGGCGAAAGGGAGGCGCGAGGGGGTGCCCGAGGGGCCCACCCCATATGGCGGCGCGCCCCCCTCGCGGGGCCGCGCCCCTATGGTCTGGAGGCCATGGGCCTCCCCGGCTTGCCCTTACGGCTCCGTATGTCCCTCTGAAAATAGGAGGTTTGGCTTTGTTTCGTCGAATTCCGAGAATATTGCCCGAACAACTTTTTGGAACCAAAAACAGAAAACAGAACTGACACTTTGGCATCTTGTTAATAGGTTAGTCCCGGAAAATGCATAAAAACATTATAAAGTGTGAGCAAAACATGTAGGTATTGTCATAAAACTAGCATGGAACATCAGAAATTATAGATACGTTGGAGATGTATCAAGCATCCCCAAGCTTAGTTCCTACTCTCCCTCGAGTAGGTAAACGATAAAAAGAATAATTTCTGAAGTGACATGCTACCAACATAATCTTAATCATACTATTGTAAAGCATATGAGATGAATGAAGTGACTCAAGGTAATGATCTATAGTTTGCTAACAAATAGATAATGACTAAACATATAGCAAAAACTTTTCATGAATAGTACTTTCAAGACAAGCATCAAAAGTCTTGCATAAGAGTTAACTCATAAAGCAATAAATTCTTAATAAGAGGTTTGAAGCAACACAAAGGAAGATTTAAGTTTCAGCAATTGCTTTCAACTTCAACATGCATATCTCAGGGATAATTGTCAACACAAAATAATATAATAAGTGCAATAAGCAAGCATGTAAGAATCAATGCACATAGTTGACACAAGTGTTTGCTTCTAAGATAGAAAGAAGTAGGTAAACTGACTCAACATAAAGTAAAAGAAAGGCTCTTCGCAAAGGGAAGCAGGATTAAATCATGTGCTAGAGCTTTTCAAGTTTTGAAATCATATAGAGAGCATAAAAGTAAAGTTTTGAGAGGTGTTTGTTGTTGTCAACGAATGGTAGTGGGTACTCTAACTATCTTATCAACCAGACTTTCAAGAGCCTCCCATGAAGGACGTTATCTCTACCAACAAGGTAGATCATCCCTCTTCTCTTTTGTTTACACATGTATTTTAGTTTCATTATTGATGACACTCCTCAAACCTTTGCTTACACAAGCCATGGCTAACCGAATCCTCGGGTGCCTTCCAACATTCACATACCATGGAGGAGTGTCTATTTGTAAAACTAAGTTGCTTACTGATAGATCAGGGCAAAACATGTGAAGAGAATTATTAATGAAAGTTAATTAATTGGGGCTGGGCACCCCGTTGCCAGCTCTTTTGCAAAATTATTGGATAAGCGGATGTATGTGCCACTAGTCCATTGGTGAAAGTCTGTCAAGTAAATGACAAGGTTGAAAGATAAACACCACATACTTCCTCATGAGCTATAAAACATTGACACAAATAAGAGATAATAGCTTTTGAATTGTTTAAAGGTAGCACATGAAGTATTTACGTGGAATGGCGAAATACCACATAATAGGTAGATATGGTGGACACAAATGGCATAGGTTTTGGCTCAAGGTTTTGGATGCACGAGAAGCATTCCCTCTCAGTACAAGGCTTTGGCTAGCTTGGTTGTTTGAAGCAAACACAAGTATGAACCGGTACAACAAAACTTACATAAGAACATATTGCAAGCATTATAAGACTCTACACTGTCTTCCTTGTTGCTCAAACACTTTTACCAGAAAATATCTAGACCTTAGAGAGACCAATCATGCAAACCAAATTTCAACAAGCTCTACGGTAGTTCTCCACTAATAGGTTTAAACTACATGATGCAAGAGCTTAAACATGATCTACTTGAGAGCTCAAAACAATTGCCAATTATCAAATTATTCAAGACAATATGAAGCATTTTCTGTAACCAAATAACCATAAGTGTGTGCTTTCAGCTTCGCCATGAACATGAACAATAAATTAAGAACACAAGTGTTCAAATGAAAAAGCGGAGCGTGTCTCTCTCCCACACAAGGATGCTAGGATCCGAATTTATTCAAACATAAACAAAAATAAAAGCACACAGATGCTCCAAGTAAAGCACATATGATGTGAAAGAATAAAAATATAGTTTCACTAGAGATGACTCGATAAGTTTGTTGATGAAGAGGGGATGCCTTGGGCATCCCCAAGACGCTTGAGTCTTCTTGAAATATGCTTGGGTGACCCAGGGCATCCCCAAGCTTAGGCTCTTCACTCTTCTTGATCACATTATATCACCCTTCTCTTGACCCTTGAAAACTTCGCCACACCAAACTTCTCATAAACTTCATTAGAGGTTAGTACTCAAAAACTTTAATCCACTTTAGTTATGTAGTGACACGTTGCAAGAACTCAATAAAACATTAGCTACAGCTCTCCACGTCTAGAAAGCCTTACTTAAAATCCACAAGAGACAATGCAAAAAACAGAGACAGAATCTGTCAAAACAGAACAGCCAGTAAACATGAATTTTTTCGAGGTACTTCTGTTGCTCAAATCAGAAAACTTAAAACTAATGAAAGTTGCGTACATATCTGAGGATCACGCATGAATTTTCGCAGATTTTTTTGATTCTTATACAGAGAGAAAAAAGCGAATTCGTGACAGCTAAGAAATCTGTTTCTGCGCAGAAATCCAAATCTAGTATCAACCTTCTATTAGAGACTTTACTTGGCACAACAATGCAAGAAAATAAAGATACAAAAGTATTGCTACAGTAGTAACAAGGACCTTGACTCAAATAAAAGAAAAATTACAGAAATAAAACGATGTGTTGTCTCCCATAAGCGCTTTTCTTTAACGCCTTTCAGCTAGGCGCAGAAGATTTTAATGATGCTCACATGAAAATAGAAAATGAAGCAAAAGGAGCATCAAGAAGCAAATTTAAAACACATTTAAGCCTAACCTACTTCCTATGCATAGGAATCTTGTACACAAATAAATTCAAAAAGAACAAAGTGACAAGCATAGGAAGATTAAACACAAGTAACTTCAAAATTTTCAACATGTAGAGAGGTGTTTTAGTACCATGAAAATTTTTACAACCATATTTTCCTCTCTCATAATAATTTCCAGTAGCATCATGAACAAACTCAACAATATAACTATCACATACAGCATGCTTTTCATGATCTATAAACACAAAAAATTTATCAAGCTCAAAAATAGTGGGATTAAAACTTTCAAACCCACTTTTATCAATAATATAACAAGATGATTGATCATTCTCAAGAGATATGGGACTCCTAGATAAAGTCAAGACATTTCCAATCCCATTTTCATTAGTGGTACAATTAATATTATCAAGTAACATAGGACCATAATCTAGAGCTTTATCATAAACATTTGCTAAGCAAAACTCTTTAGTACCACGCATTTCGATATCAGACACAAACAAAGCATTATCATAAGATTTATCAAAATAGCATGGATTATCATAGATAACAGTAGCATAATTATTCTCACAAGTTTTACTCATAGGGAATATTTCAAGAGAATCCACAGGAACATAACATTCATCCTCTTTGGTAAGCATGGATGACAATCAAATAGTGTAAGAGATAAAGAGTTACTCTCATTAGAAGGTTGGCATGGGTAGCTAATCCATTCTTCCTCCTTTTGTTCATCACTCTCCTCCTCTTTTTCATCCAATGAGCTTTCAGGTTCATCAATTTCTTCTTTCACAGGTTGCTGCAAATTGTGAGCGCATTCTTGTGCATGAATGAGTCTCTCTTTAAGGATTATTGTTGTAATGTTCTATGCAACAATCAAAGAGAGAAGAGACATAATCTTTAAGGTCCTTACAGGCAACACAGGTTTCGTAATTTTTAGACATGAAGGATTCTATTTCAGAAGCTCCCATAAATAAAACAAATTGTTCTACTTCTTCGAACCCAAGATGAATATAGTTATTCCAATGATAGTTCATAATTAAAACTTCTTCACTAAAGCCACATTGGAATTTAAGATGTTTAGTATCTTGTTTAGAGCAACAGTTTATATCATGGCGTTTAAGCAAGATTTTAGCATTTGTATTCAATTTTTCTAACACGGCACTCATGACTTTACCCTTTCTTGATTCTCTATAATTCATATATAATTCTATAAGCTCCATACAGGTTGTGGGTTCTTCCATAACGATAGTTTTTAATTTTTCGGTTTTTTAAGTTTTTATGGATTTTCGGGTATATAAGAAAAATAAAACAAGTCAAAAACAAACTAGACAAAACTAAATTAAGCAAAATAATACTAGACAGAAATAAACTAAGCACAAATAAACTAGACAAAAGTAAACTAAGCAAAACAAAATAAAATAAAAACAGAGAGAGAGGTAGAGTGTACTCCCAGGTGAACTTATGAGTAGAGCTATGTCCGGCAACTGCCGCGAGAAAATAGTCTTGATAACCCACAAGTATAGGGGATCGCAACAGTCTTCGAGGGAAGTAAAACCCAAATTTATTGATTCGACACAGGGGAGACAAAGAATACTTATAAGCCTTAACAACTGAGTTGTCAATTCAGCCGCACTGGAAAGCACTAGTAACGGGGTGATGTGAAAGCAGTAATATGAGAGCAATAGTAACAGAATACAACAGCAGAGTAGTAACACAGAGGCAATGGCACCAGAAAATAGTTGATACTACTTCTAATGGCATATAGGACCGAGTGAGTATTTGATGATGAAAGATGGACCGGGTTCCCAGCTATCTACACTAGTGGTAACTCTCCAATAACAAGTGTTGGATGAACAAATTACAGTTGGGCAATTGATAGGATTGAAATAGCATTAACACGGAACATCAAGTCTATTAATCATGTAGGCAAGTTTTCCATATATAGTCATACGTGCTCGCAATGAGAAACTTGCATAACATCTTTTGTCCTACCTTTCCGTGTAGGCCTTGATACGTCTCCAACGTATCGATAATTTCTTATGTTCCATGCTACATTATTGATGATATCTACATGTTTTATGCACATTATATGTCGTATTTACGCATTTTCGGAACTAACCTATTAACAAGATGTCGAAGAGCCAGTTGTTTTCTGTTGTTTTGGTTTCGTAAATCCTAGTAACGAAATTCTCGAATTGGACGAAATCAACGCCCAGGGTCCTATTTTTGCACGAGCTTCCAGGAAGACCGAGGGAAAGGAAGTGGGCCACGAGGCGCACACAGGGCGGCGCGGCCTAGGGCTTGGCCGCGCGGCCCGCGTGTGGGGCCCTCGTGTGGCCCCCCGTTGCTCCCTTCCGCCTACTTAAAGCCTCCGTCGCGAAACCCCCGTATCGAGAGCCACGATACGAAAACCTTCTGTGCCGTCGCGCCGCGAATCCCATCTCGGGGGATTCAGAGATCCGGCACCTGCCGGAGAGGGGATTCATCTCCCGGAGGACTCTTCATCGCCATGATCGCCTCGGAGTGATGAGTGAGTAGTTCACCCCTGGACTATGGGTCCATAGCAGAGCTAGATGGTCGTCTTCTCCTTATGTGCTTCATTGTTGGATCTTGTGAGCTGCCTAACATGATCAAGATCATCTATCCGTAATACTATATGTTGTGTTTGTCGGGATCCGATGAATAGAGAATACTATGTTATGGTGATTATCAATCTATTACTTATGTGTTGTTTATGATCTTGCATGCTCTCCGTTATTAGTAGAGGCTCGGCCAAGTTTTTACTTTAACTCCAAGAGGGAGTATTTATGCTCGATAGTGGGTTCATGCCTTCATTGATACCTGGGCAGTGACAGAGAAGTTCTAAGGTTGTGTTGTGTTGTTGCCACTAGGGATAAAACATTGATTCTATGTCTAAGGATGTAGTTGTCGATTACATTACGCACCATACTTAATTAATTCTGTTGCTTTGCAACTTAATGGATGGGGTTCGGATGATAACCTGAAGGTGGACTTTTTAGGCATAGATGCGGTTGGATGGCGGTCTATGTACTTTGTCGTAATGCCCTGATTAAATCTCACTATATTTATCATATCATGTATATGCATTGTTATGCCCTTTTCTATTTGTCAATTGCCCGATGTAATTTGTTCACCCAACATGCTTTTATCTTATGGGAGAGACACCTCTAGTGAACTGTGGATCCCGGTCCTATTCTTTACATAGCATACAATCTACTGCAATTGTTCTTTACTGTTTTCTTGCAAACAATCATCTTCCACACAATACGGTTAATCCTTTGTTACAATAAGCCGGTGAGATTGACAACCTCACTGTTTCGTTGGGGCAAAGTACTTTGGTTGTGTTGTGCAGGTTCCACGTTGGCGCCGGAATCCCTGTTGTTGCGCCGCATCACATTTCGCCACCATCAACCTTCAACGTGCTTCTTGGCTCCTCCTGGTTTGATTAAACCTTGGTTTCTTTCTCAGGGAAAACTTGCCACTGTGCGCATCATACCTTCCTCTTGGGGTTCCCAATGGACGTGTACATCTACGCGCATCAAGCTTTTCCGCGCCGTTGTTGCGACCAAGAAAAGTTGCACCCGAGATTTCTAACTCCCACGTCAACTACACGCCAAAGAATCGCGCGTTGCACGGAGATCAGACACGCTGCAAGGGGAGTCTCCACTTCAATCTCTTTACTTTGTTTTTGTCTTGCTTTATTTTATTTACTACTTTGTTTGCTGCACCTAAACAAACAAAAAAATTAGTTGCTAGTTTTACTTTATTTATTGTCTTGCTCTCTATATCAAAAACACAAAAATTAGTTACTTGCATTTACTTTATCTAGTTTGCTTTATTTATGTTGCTAAAATGAATACCCCAAAATACTAAGTTGTGTGACTTAACAACTACAAATAACAATGATTTCCTATGCACACCTATTGCTCCACCTGCTACTACAGCAGAATTCTTTGAAATTAAACCTGCTTTACTGAACCTTGTTATGAGAGTCAATTTTCTGGTTAGTTCTGATGATGCTGCTGCCCATCTTAATAATTTTGTTGAACTATGTGAAATGCAAAAATATAAGGATGTAGATGGTGATATTATTAAATTGAAATTGTTTCCTTTCTCATTAAGAGGAAGAGCTAAAGATTGGTTGCTATCTTTGCCTAAGAATAGTATTGATTCATGGACTAAATGTAAAGATGCTTTTATTGGTAGATATTATCCTCCCGCTAAAATTATATCTTTGAGAAGTAGCATAATGAATTTTAAGCAATTAGATACTGAACATGTTGCTCAAGCATGGGAGAGAATGAAAACTTTGGTAAAGAATTGCCCAACCCATGGACTGACTACTGGATGATCATCCAAACCTTCTATGCAGGACTAAATTTTTCTTCGCGGAATTTATTGGATTCAGCTGCTGGAGGTACCTTTATGTCCATCACTTTGGGGGCGGCTACAAAGCTTCTTGATGATATGATGATAAATTACTCCGAATGGCACACGGAAAGAGCTCCACAAGGTAAGAAGGTAAATTGTTGAAGAAACCTCTTCCTTGAGTGATAAGATTGATGTGATTATGTCTATGCTTGTGAATGGTAGATCTAATGTAGATCCAAATAATGTTCCTTTAGCTTCATTGGTTGCTCAAGAAGAAAATGTTGATGTGAATTTCATTAAAAATAATAATTTCAACAACAATGCTTATATGAACAATTCTGGTAATAACTATAGGCCATATCCTTCTGCTAATGGTAACGGTTATGGTAATTCTTATGGGAATTCTTACAACAATAATAGGAGTGTACCCCTGGTCTTGAAGCCATGCTTAAAGAATTTATTAGTACACAAACTGCTTTTAACAAATCTGTTGAGGAAAAGCTTGATAAAATTGATATCATTGCTTCTAGAGTTGATAGACTTGCCTCTGATGTTAATCTATTAAAATTGAAAGTTATGCCTAATGAGGATATTGATAATAAGATTACTACTACAGCAAATGCCATCAAAGTTAGAATTAATGAGAATATAAGATTAATGGCGAATTAGCTAGGTGGGATAGAGAAGAAAATGAAAAACTAGCTAAAGAGAATAATGTAGCTAAAGTTTGGACTATTACCACCATTAATAATGATAATGATTCACATGTTGCTGCACCTCCTACTATCAATGGTAAAATAATTGGTGTTGGCAATGTTTCTACTCCTAGTGCAAAGCGTACAAAACTTGAAATTGCTAAAACTAAACTGCTTGTGATAAAGCTGCTGAAATTTTTTCCAATCTTGGGGACAATGATCCCATTGTAGCTCATAATGATTTAGATTTTGATGATTGCCACATCTCTGAAGTTATAAAGTTTTTACAAAAACTTGCTAAAAGTCCTAATGCTAGTGCTATAAATTTGGCCTTTACAAAACATATTACAAATGCTCTCATAAAAGCTAGAGAAGAGAAACTAAAACTTGAAACTTCTCTCCTAGAAAGTTAGAAGATGGTTGGGAGCCCATCATTAAAATGAAATTCAATGACTTTGAATGTAATGCTTTTTATGTGATCTTGGTGCAAGTATTTCTGTATGCCTAAAAAGATTTATGATATGCTTGACTTGCCACCATTGAAGAATTGTTATTTGGATGTTAATCTTGCCATAATGTTAAAAGAAAACTTTGGGGAGGATTGATAATGCTACAGTTAACAATAACCTTGTCCCCGTTGATTTTGTTGTCTTGGATATTGAATGCAATGCATCTTGTCCTATTGTGTTGGGAAGACCTTTTCTTTGAACCGTTGGTGCTACTATTGATATGAAGGAAGGTAATATTAGATATCAATTTCCTCTCAAGAAAGGTATGGAACACTTCCCTAGAAAGAGAATGAAGTTGCCTTTTGATTCTATTATTAGAACAAGCTATGATGTTGATACTTCTACTCTTGATGTTACTTGATTTACACTTTCTGCGCCTAGCTGAAAGGCGTTAAAGAAAAGCGCTTATGGGAGACAACCCATGTTTTTACTACAGCAATTTTTTGTTTTGTTGAGTCTTGGAAGTGTTTACTACTGTAGCAACCTCTCCTTATCATGTTTTTGTGCCAAGTAAAGTTTCTATGCTAAAGTTGATGTTATATTTGGATCGCTGCGCAGAACAGCATTGCTGTCTCTGTCACGAATCTGGGCCTAAGTCTCTGTAGTAAATTTCTAAAAATCTGCCAATTCTGAGCGTGATCCTCAGCATGTACGCAACTTTCATTAGTTTTGAGTTTTTCCATTTGAGCAAGTCTGGTGCCATTTTAAAAATTCGTCTTTACGAACTGTTCTGTTTTGACAGATTCTGCCTTTTATTTCGCATTGCCTCTTTTGCTATGTTGGATGAATTTCTTTGATCCATTAATGTCCAATAGCTTTGATGCAATGTCCAGAAGTATAAAGAATTATTGTGCCACCTCTGAACATGTAAACTTTTATTGTGCACTAACCCTCTAATGAGTTTGCTTGAAGTTTGGTGTGAAGGAAGTTTTCAAGGGTCAAGAGAGAGTATGATATACTATGATCAAGAGGAGTGAAAGCTCTAAGCTTGGGGATGCCCCGTGGTTCATCCCTGCATATTAAGAAGACTCAAGCGTCTAAGCTTGGGGATGCCCAAGGCATCCCCTTCTTCATCGACAACATCATCAGGTTCCTCCCCTGAAACTATATTTTTATTCAGTCACATCTTGTGTTCTTTACTTGGAGCGTCGGTTTGTTTTGTTTTTGTTTTTGTTTGAATAAAATGGATCCTAGCATTCACTTTGTGGGAGAGAGACACGCTCCGCTTTCATATGGACAAATATGTCCTTAGGCTTTACTCATAATGTTCAAGGCGAAGTTTCTTCTTCGTTAAATTGTTATATGGTTGGAATTGGGAAATGCCACATGTAGTAATTCTAAAATGTCTTGGATAATGTGATACTGTGCAACTGTTGTGCTCATGTTTAAGCTCTTGCATCATATACTTTGCACCCATTAATGAAGAAATACATAGAGCTTGCTAAATTTGATTTGCATATTTGGTCTCTCTAAGGTCTAGATAATTCTAGTATTGAGTTTTGAACAACAAGGAAGACGGTAGAGTCTTATAATGTTTACAATATGTCTTTTATGTGAGTTTTGCTGCACCGGTTCATCCTTGAGTTTGCTTCAAATAACCTTGCTAGCCTAAACCTTCTATCGAGAGGGATTACTTCTCATGCAGCCAAAATCCTGAGCCAACCACTATGCCATTTGTGTCCACCAAACCTACCTACTACATTTTCTCCGCCATTCCAAAGTAAATTTCTTGAGTGCTACCTTTAAAATTCCATCATTCGCCTTTGCAATATATAGCTCATGGGACAAAAATAGCCTAAAAAATTGTAGTATTGAATATGTACTTATGCACTTTATCTCTTATTAAGTTGCTTGTTGTGCGATAACCATGCTTCTGGGGACGCCATCAACTACTCTTTGTTGAATATCATGTGAGTTGCTATGTATGTCCGTCTTGTCTGAAGTAAGAGGGATCTACCACCTTAATGGTTGGAGCATGCATATTGTTAGAGAAGAACATTGGGCCGCTAACTAAAGCCATGAATCATGGTGGAAGTTTCAGTTTGGACATATATCCTCAATCTCATATGAGAATAATAATTGTTGCTACATGCTTATGCATTAAAGAGGAGTCCATTATCTGTTGTCCATGTTGTCCCGTATGGATGTCTAAGTTGAGAATAATCAAAAGCGAGAAATCCAAAATGCGAGCTTTCTCCTTAGACCTTTGTACAAGGGAGGTACCCCTTTGTGACACTTGGTTGAAACATGTGCATTGCGATGATCCGGTAGTCCAAAGTAGGACAAGGTGCGGGCACTATTAGTATACTATGCATGAGGCTTGCAACTTGTAAGATATAATTTACATAACTCATATGCTTTATTACTACCGTTGACAAAATTGTTTCATGTTTTCAAAATAAAAGCTCTAGCACAAATACAGCAATTGATGCTTTCCTCTTTGAAGGACCTTCTTTTACTTTTATTGTTGAGTCAGTTTACCTATCTCCCACCTAAGAAGCAAACACTTGTGTGAACGTGCATTGATTCCTGCATACTTGCATATTGCACTTGTTATATTACTTTATGTTGACAATATCCATGAGATATACATGTTATAAGTTGAAAGCAACATGAAACTTAATCTTCCTTTGTGTTGCTTCAATACCTTTACTTTGATTTATTGCTTTGTTTGTTAACTCTTATGCAAGACTTATTGATGCTTGTCTTGAAGTACTATTCATGAAAAGTCTTTGCTTTATGATTCATTTGTTTACTTCATGTCATTACCATTGTTTTGATCGCATTCATTACATATGTTTACAATAGTATGATCAAGATTATGACAGCACTTAAATTATCTTTGTTATCGTTTTACCTCGTCGGGACGAGCAGAACCAAGCTTGGGGATGCCGATACGTCTCTCGGGACGATAATTTCTTATGTTCCATGCTACATTATTGAGGATATCTACATGTTTTATGCACATTATATGTCGTATTTACGCATTTTCCTGGAACTAACCTATTAACAAGATGCCGAAGAGCCGCTTGCTGTTTTCTGCTGTTTCGTAAATCCTGCAACTAAATATTCTCTTAATTGGACGAAATCAACGCCCAGGGTCCTATTTTTGCACGAAGCTTCCGAAGACCGAGGGGAAAGGAAGTGGGGCCACGAGGCGCCGCCACACCAGTGGCGGCGCGCCTAGGGCTTGGCCGGCCCCGGCGTGTGGGGCTCCCTGCAGCTCCCGATGACCCACAAGCATAGGGATCGCAACTCCGAGGGAAGTATTACCCAATTTATTGATTCACACAAGGGGAGACAAAGAATACTTGTAAGCCTTACCACGGAGTTGTCAATCTGCACCTGGAAAATGACTTGCTCGCAAGAGTTTATCGCAGTGTCACTTTATGGCAAAGAGGGAATAGTGAAATAACAAGAATGTGAAATAAAATATTTAGATTATAGTAAACAAAGAGGATTAAAATACTGTAGGCACGGAGACGGATTAATCTGGCGTTGCATGGATGAGAAACTCATGTAACAACAAAGCAGGGGCATTTGCAGATAATAATAAAACGTATCCAAGTACTAATCAATAATAGGCATGTGTTCCATATATAGCCGTACGTGCTCGCAATGAGAAACTTGCACAACATCTTTTTGTCCTACCAGCCTCATGGTGCAGCCGGGCCTCTAGGGAAACCACCGGAAATTAAGGTACTCCTCAATAGAGTGCACTGAGCAAAGCATTAACACCGTGAACACATGTGATCCTCACATCACTACCATCCCTCCAAGAAACCCATTTCTCACTGGGGCCATTGTTCCGGAGCAATACATGTGTATAACTGGCAGATAAGATCATAAATAAAACTAATATCTTCATGAATCAATAACATGTTCAGATCTGAGATCATGGCACTGGGGCCCTAGTGACAAGCATTAAGCATAACAAGTTGCAACAATATCATAAAAGTGACATCTACTGATACTAGGCACTATGCCCTAACAATCTTATGATTATTACATGACCAATCTCATCCAATCCCTACCATCCCCTTCAGCCTACAAAGGGGGGAATACTCACACATGGATGGGCAAGCATGGCTGGTCGATGGAGAGGCGCGGCGTGATGGCGTGAAGATCTCCTCCACCCCCGTCCTCCGCGAGTGCCGACGGAGACTTCGGTTCCCGCGACGGATTCGCGATGTGGCGTCGGAGGGTTTCCGCGACTCTCCGACTTCTCCCGTGCGTTTAGGTCGCAGGCCGAGCAGGTCCGGCGGGAGGGCTGGCCGAGGCCGGACCGAGGGGGCCACACCATGCGGCCGCGCGGGCCCCCCCCTAGGTCGCGCCGCCAGTGGTGGGGCCCGCTCCACTCACTTGCCCTTCTCTCGTCTGGGTGAGTCTCTCGGGAAAAATAGGGCCTTCGTATAAATTCCGAGGTTTTTCCCGAAAGTTGATTTCTGGCACAAAAACGACACCAGAGCAATTTCACAAAACAGCGTTAGTCCGTAAGAAGTGTATCCAAAATACACAAATTAGAGGCAAAACAATAGCAAAGTGTTCGGAAAGTAGATACGTTTTGCACACCCCCCAAGCTTAGCTTATTGTTTGTCCTCAAGCAATTCAGTGAAACAACTGAGCGATAAAAAGAACTTTCACGAACACATTTGCTCATATGATGTATATATTCTCATGCTATGGCTAATACTTAAGCGGTCATAATGAGACACATGCAAATAAGATCATCCAATAGCTATGTCAATCATGGAGAGGTACTAAAAACCAATAATAAGCATCATGAATCATGTATATACAGACCGCAATGTTCATAAAGAGAATATGATAAAGTGGTATCTCGCTTGCCCGTATTTGATCGCAAAACATAAATGCCGAGGCACCTCTGGAGTTCACAGAAAGACTAGAAGTAGTGATTGTCAAAGATAAAAGCATCAAAGTTGTACCACAATCAATCATATTTTGAGACAAGCATATTATACTAAGAATGACAACAACGTCCCAAGATAGTGCTCAAAGAAAGAATGGAGACACAAGATAAAAAGTAAAAGATTGACTCCTTTTCAGTAGGGAAGTAGTAGATTAACATGCTAGAGCTTTTCATTTTAAAACAGGAGTAAAATTATTTTGAGTAGGTGTTTGTTAAGTTGTTAACCTAACAGAATGGTACACTAATCACCTCATCAACCGACTCCCAAGAGCGGCTCCCATTTTGCCTATTTTTGGGTGGCACCCTCTCCAACCTTTCTTTCATGTAACCACAATCAATCCTCTGTGCCTCGCCAACAATCACATACCATGAAGGGAGTGCCTTTTTATTTAAGTTATGATGATGACACTCCCCCCAACCTTTGCTTACACAAGCCATGGCTAACCGAATCCTTCTGTGTCGTCCAACAATCACAAACCATGGAGGAGTGTCTATTTAAGTTAATTAATTTGGGACTGGAATCCCATTGCCAGCTTTTTTGCAAAAGATAAACGGATGTGCCACTAGTCCATATGAGAGTCCACAAAAGTAAATGACAAGGTTGAAAGCTAAACACCACATACTTCCTCAGGAGCTATGAAACATTAACACAAATTGAGAAGCATTTTGAAAGTTTTAAAGGTAGCGCATGAGAATTTACTTTGAATGGTTTGAAATGCCATGCATAGGTATTTATGGTGGACACTTTGGAACAACTTGGTTTTCGTGGTGTTTGGAAGCACGAGCGGCGATCTCGCTCAAGACAAGTGAAGGCTAGCAAAAGACTAGGGAGCGACAAATCAAGAGAGCAAAAACTGTCATAATCATGCTTGTGCAAAATAATTAACTGAGGCATATGATACAAGAACTCTAAGTAAAGTAAATCATCGAGGCTTAATGACTTTGTTCAGTCATATGCATGTATGAGCATGTGCCAAGTCGATATAAATGAATTATTCAGAGGAGGATACTACAATGCCATACTTACTTATGAATAAAACAATGCAAGCAAACATCCATATGACATGCTACTCATATTAATAAATTGGAGCTAAACATGAGAGATCATGAACTCCTAGACTTTCAAAATAACATATACCTCACATGAACCAACTAAGCACACTCCTGACATGGATGAGTATATGTACAAAAATGAAAACAAATAGAGTTCATACTAGCCTTCTCAACACAATCAGATTGTCGTAGATCAGCCATTATTGCCTTTCACTTGTGTAGCTTGAGTAAATGTAATGAAAACCACGCTCCAGCCACCGAAGACCATTGAACTCAGGGATGAACTTTACAACCAAAGAAGAACAGCAAATATTTTTGGTGTTTTCAATTGGAAACAAGAAACAAAAGAAAACAAGCAAACAAAGCAAAAATCTTTTTGGGTTTCTCATAGCAAACCAACGACAGCAATAAAGCAAACTAATAGCAAAGAACCAACAAACAAATGGTGAAGAGAAACAATATGAAATATTTTTGGTCTTTTTTGTGTTTTAGGAAAGAAACAAAGCAAAACAAAAGAGTGCAAACTAACAAAAACACAAAAGCATGATGACAGAAATCTGCCAAATCCTGACAGCAGTACAGAAATTGAAATTTCAACAAAAATCTTCCATTGCTCAGACCAAAAGTGTTCAACTAACGAAAGTTATATAACAACCTGGGGCACATGCTCAAAATTTAGCAAATCAAAATAACGTTCTGGCTGTGCGTGATGAATTTTTTTGGTAACAGCCCAGAATCTGTTTTTGGACGGCACTTCCCCAAATATCATCTCCTTCTCATTAGAAAACCACTTAAGAAACCAAATAAGTATGTACAAGTATCCAGCAACCATAATATGCAAAGAATGAGTGATGCCGTATACCAAGCTTAAGCTTTTGGCCTAAGGTGGAGTCTATCTCAACAAGGGTTTGGAGTTCCACATTTCAGGATCATACATGAGGGTAATAGGGCCCTCATAAACAGAAGAATGTCGTGGAGGTTCCACATGACCATAATGTTGATATGAGGAGCTTGGTGCATCGGATGAATATCAAGGTGCTCCTCGGCCTCCTCCATACCTTCCCTTGCACGATGGCCTTTCCTTTCTATGTATGCATTCCTGGGGCCTTCATTTTCAGGATCACCACCCTTTCCCCGCATCAGTTGCACCAGAGCAGGCGGTGCAACGTACTAGTTTTTCAATTTTCTTAGTTATGCTCCAATTTTTCTTATACAAAAGTTATCCTATAATACAGGTTGCTCTAAATGCTAGATGCGTCTGAAAAATAAACTCAAAGTTTAATCATGAAATAACATCGTTTCTATGGAAAGCGGAATATCTAGATGGTGAGCTTCTACACCATGCATAGCTAATGTTTAGAGTGCTTATAAGACCTCCAAGCAATTCCTCCTTTCACGTGTTAGTAGCAAGTCTATGTGTTTTTCTATTAAAGCACCCAAATTATAAGTCCTATCCGTTGCAAAGCGGCAGCTAAGAAAGCCAAATCTTGGACAGATAATCTACCTCCATTCTTTCTAGCAAGAACAAGACTTTGTAACGGTAAATAAGCAAAGTAGCTATATAGCTGTTGTTGAATGCTAATGAATTCACTAATTATCATTGGAGAAGC